>JAVTVY010012612.1:0-50904 GCA_036873755.1 Hanleya hanleyi
AATTAGTGGTAGACGTACCAAGACGACTACCTCTATGGGAAAAACTACTTCGACAACTGAAGTCAGCAATTTTCCACCACCAACCTCAGCTATTCCATCTGCACGTGTGCAAGTGCTCAGGAATCAGCTCTCTTAGGCGGGTTTTGCTAGGGAAGCTGTACGGAGAATGGTCACTTCCACTCAAACCTCCACTTCCGCATGCTATCAAGGAAAGTGGCAGGTCTTCAATGAGCGGTGTTTTGTAAGAAACATTGACGCCCGTCATGCCTCTGTTCAACAGATAGCAGATTTCCTGTTATATCTGTTTGAGGACAAAGGTTTAGCTCCATCAACTGTGGATGGTTACAGAGCAGCGTTGACTAGGATTATCAACCTATCTACAGGCGTTAATCCAGCTTCTAATCCTAATCTAACATCCTTGATTAGATCATTTAGGATAGATAGACAAGCTTCTGTACCGGAACTTCCGAACTGGGGTTTAGCGTTAGTTCTACGGAGACTTTCAGAACATCCATTTGAACCTATAGCTACTATCGATCTGAAATTCCTATCTTACAAAACATTGTTTTTGTTAGCTTTGGCTTCAGCGGCATGATGTTAGGGAAATCAGGCATGATTCTCGCTGAACATATGTTGTCCTTACTACTATTCCTGAATTCATTGCCAAGAACCAATCTCTGTACGACAGTACTTCTAGGGATTTTAAGGTTCCCGCTTTAGCAGATTTCCTATCCTCGGGTCTAGAAACGGATAAGCTTGTTATTTGCACTGAAAACTTACCTCACTTCCACTCTTTGCATTTCTTGTTTTACATGAAATCAACTAGTAAGAATTTGAATGACACAGTTCTCTCCCCTGTTAGTCATGCGCATGCTCACACCCATACTTCCTTCTTAGTTTTACTGCCAGTAGATCAAGTAGTCATTTTGTTCAGCTCCGCAGTGCTTCATATTAATAAATTAAGTGCACCTAAATCTGTTAAGGGGAGTGACAAGGGGAGCTAAAAATCGTGCTTCTGAAAATTTTCAGGGGAGGGATTTTTCAATTTAAAAATTGAGAGTTTATTGTACCCTACCAGTGTGATATAATGAGCTCTCATGATCACATGTTTGGAATTCCCAAGATATCAAGTTGTGAAAAATATGTATTGATCCAGTCAATTTTGTGAAAGGCCAACGCCATTCCTATACTTACTGAACAATATTATAAGAATTAAAATCTTTGAAACTAATGACAAATAGAACATCCTTACTAGTCCGAAAATATTACTGAATAATTTTTTTTCTTTCTGAGTGACATTTTGTGTACCAAAGAGTGTCAGCAAGCTGAGTGACATATCATATGTTTCAGCTCACTAGATCTACCATACATATGATTTATTTTTCCAAGATATTCATACTTTTTACTGGAAATTGGAAATATTTTGTTGTTGTTGCTGCTAAACAGGCTTGGTATTCGGATGAAATGAGCTACGTAATATCGCCATAGCTAAATAAGGCTTCAATTCAATTTGTAATTTCTGAAATAATGCAGCATTTTATATCGGTCCCATAAAATTAGACTTGCATGTCCACGTGACCGATTGCCCACGATCCACACACTGAACTGTTTAGGTTGAACAGATTACCAACGAATAAACAGGGTCCACATGAGACCAACTGTAACCGAATTATATTAAGTACTGGAACTTTGAACTTATCATTAAAAGAGCTTATTACCGGCATTTATTCCTGGTATTAATCTACTAGTCCGCGTTGTTGTCAGCGTGAAGTTCGATTGAATATCAGTGTCAACGAACAGGGGTTTTCCCCGCGACATGAGGCTGAGATGGTAATGAAGTTTTTCATTGGCTAAGAGTACCACCTTATCATGACCCAGCCAATCTAAACGCCAGTACTGGAATACGTTGCTTTCAGCCAACATGGCGGCTGGTCAACGATGTTAGGCGATGTCAAAAATTCAGAAATAAACAACTTGTATTCATGGAAAAAAGCAGCGGAATGGTTTTAAACGAGACAGAGCCCGATCTAAATGGGGCAGGGCACATTTTAATTGAGGGGCCTGACAATGTTTTGCACCATGCCATACTCTATTCATAACAGTAGGATATTTCAGGTGCGCTAAAAAAAGTGCACCTCGATCGAGAATAAGGCGAGCGGGAGGCGCGTGAGAGCGAAACCGCGCCTTATAAATAAAGCACTGGCTCCGTGAAAATTGATTTTTAGCGAAATCACTAGCAGTTGGATTACTTCAGACGTCTGATATTCTACAAGAAGTCCTTTGGGAAGTATTCTTTACGATTATCAAGAACTATGGCTCAAAATATGTCTCAAATGTCATGCATGTCTTGTGGTGGTGACAAGCCTGTATATGACCTACATTCCAATTGCCCGTCCTGTCGCCAGGGAAGAGTGTGTACCTGGGATACGGCCTGTGAAGAATGTATTATGTGGGCGCCTGGCATATTTCAACTCTATCTAGCCGGGACACTGGCCGCTAATGATAATATAAAGCCAATGTGCCTACTAATCTCGCCAGTGAGACATATGTAGCTATGTCTCCTCGGTCTACGTTAGTCAGTTTATTGAACGTAAATAAAGATAAACAAATGCCCCCTCCCGCTCATGTTTCTTCCATTTCAGACCAGGCGAAGGGGCAATCAGGTAAGAAACCGACCCAGATCGTACAAGTGGAAGGGACTAGCGAAGATATGGATACCAGTGCAACAGTGGAGGTCGAGCTTCCTATTGAGCGGACACCTAGATACGATGACGAAGGGAAATCGGTAACGGGTCCAGGCTCAGCGTCGGAGAGCCAGTCAATGCCGATCTTTCGATCGGCGGCGGCTTATGATTTTGAAAACTTAGGCAATACTAGTGAGGCGCCTAATGCTAAATTTTCATTTGGACCTGGGATTGCGAGATTGCCATCCTCAACCCTGTTGAGGCCTGGACTTTCCAGTCGTTCACTAATAAACCCTAACACTGTAACGACTGGTTCGTCTAACTTTCTCCGATCTGCTTTTGATTTCTCTGGCTTCTAGACCACCAGAGATTGAGGTTCCCACAACACCAGTCTATGGGTATGTATATGCAGGTACCTATAATATGCCAACTTTTTTGCCTGCCTCTGAGACGCAGTATAAAGACTTCTCAAGTAGGTCAAGTTATGCGGCATCCGGTTGCGAGATGACTTCGCCCTTGCGTGGCTTACACATGTAGCTCAAATATCTGCTTCTGGTGGTGTCCGTGGTACGGGACCGGCTATGCTACGTATGATGCGCCCTCCTATACGTGCTTCCGGTTTACGACCTCTGATGCCAGTTCACCGACCATTACAGTGGCTGTGCTCACGGCCATATGTAAGGTCCCAGAGTGTGAACACCCCCCGTCAGGCCCAGCTTCCGGTGCACTCTCAAGTGACTGATCCTACGCTGGCTGCCATTCTGCTCAGAATATGGAACAGCAGCGGCAGGAAATGAGGAAACGTACTGAGAGAGATTATGACCAGTCAAATCAGGAGCGGAATGCCACCACTTCCAGGTTTGTCTGACCAGTCTATGCAACCGGAAGCAAGATTGACAGGGTCTATCCCTTCCAATACTCCTCTTTGGCAGGAAGCCCCGGATGCTATGGAAGTGGATAGGGACCAGTACGGTAGCTCAGAATATAGCGACCCTACCAATGCTGATCCAGATACCCGTAAATACTACAATGTAATTGCGGTTATCTATGACTTAATTCCCGATATGCAGCTTCCGGTCCCACATGCGGGGGATATTGAAACTGAATCGGGAGAGTCAACTCGGGTTACGAGGTTGGTATCGACGCTTCCAGCCTCGACTGCTATTCATTCTATTTGCCATCTGTTCCATAGAATGTTAGCAGAACCTGCTACGCAGGAGGAGCGTACAATCAGGCTACGACCTAGAGCTCGCTTCTGCCCTGTAGGATCTTCTGGTCTGTTCCCTGTACAGAAGCCGAATATACAATCATATGGCATTCATGATTCACCATTCAGCTTCCGGCCTGCTGAGGTTAACGGGGATTTTTAGTATTTGTGTCCTTCTAATACCAAGCCTGGAAAGAAGAGGCCGGTCACGGACGTTGTCCGACACGAAATAGTGTGTTGACAGGCACAACTGTTTTTGACATTTTGTCCGACACCAGTTTCTCTGAAATTCATTTTTATCACTAATTAAGATCCTTGTGAAGAAACCTCTCAGCTGAATTTAGAAAATAATACTAACATGATTTTATTTTCTCTCAAACTTCCCAGTTTCTGTTGAACATGTTGACAGACGAGCATGTGGCCACGTTTTCTTTGACATTTGCTTGAGCACAAGTCTTCATGACGTCATACATTTTGATGCACAATTTGTGAAAAATACGATTCTCAATCTACAAAAGTTGTTGCAGCCCAAAATTAACTCCTATCAATTGATTTCAACACAACTAGGCAGAATGTTTTGGAAACTCTTAGAGAGCACAGTTTGCTGCACTAAAACATCGTTGACTAACAACAACAACAACAGGTTAATAGTGTAAACAATCAAAATTGCAGATTTGCAAATAATTCGGAAGTGGACTGATCTTGTATGCCAACTATAACATTTCTTTTTTTCTTTTTCTTTACCAATGATTTAACACCATATGCCTTCTTGAGAATCCTGAGTAACCATTTGAACATTCAACAAGGAGAGTGTATAATATTTCTCAAGATGAATTGATACCATTTAAAGCTGGTTTTTAACTTTTAACACAAGTTGACAATTTATTACTGTTGTTGTTACATTTTGTAGTTAGTTTTGCTTATTAACATATATGACAGGTACACCATTTAAAATGACCGGTACCAAATGGCTGATGCCTGTCATTTTGTCAGGCAGGTATGAAAAAAATTATTTCCAGGCCTGAATACGAAAATACCTAATAACCCCGATGTTCCTTTTATGAACAAGCAGGCTTCCGTACTTGAGGAAACTGCCCGACAAGGAGTGGCGAGTACGAATCACCTTGATTGGTTTCTGAAAGCCATTAAGAAATCTCGTTGTCGGGTACGGAAAGTCAAGAACAGTTACAGGAGAGTATAGACCTCGTTCTTGACTACCAGAAGATAGCTTCCGGTGCTGTAGAAGACTTGCTGGTTCATAATGCCTATTTGTCTTCTATGCTTGTGTATTTAAAGGTTATACAAAATGGTCTCAAAATCTGCTACTTTTTTGTGCTAAATTGTTGTAGAGGTGATTATATAGACTTGTTTTACATTTTTGTATGTTTTCAAACTGCCCAAGGTTGGAAATAGCAGCAGTAAAGTGCGACAATTTCACGTCCCTTTCAAAACGGCGAAAGCTGTGATCGCTTGACCTGTGACGTCACAACCTGATTACGATCTCGGCCAAATGCTTGTTGTGACGTCAAAATGTCAGTGACATCACGCTAGAACTCCCACAGTTGGGTGAATCTTTCGTATCAACGCCCGACGTAATAGACTATGACGTTTACGGCGCAATCGTAATCAGGTTGTGACGTCATGCATCGGAGGTCATGGCTCCAATACGTTTTCTCCCACATGTGTGCTATTCGTGTCCTAAAACCCACTTCGACGACATTATTCAAGAAAAAAATACTAATTTGTTGTTTGGAACACTACCGGGTATGTTTTAATGCAAAGTAGTATAGAGTCATTTGGTATAACCTTTAAGGAGACGGGCCTTCATTCCTTTAATGCACCGGAAGCAGTAAAGAGAAGCTTATTGGAAACATCTACAGCTTCCTCTTTACTGTTTGGCGATGCTGTTTCCGAAGTCCATCCTGAAATGTCACATATTGAGCGTGACCGGTCAGTGGCTTCCGGTGCTTCGGCCAAGAGACCGTCGGCTTCCGGGTCGGGTCCCAAGGCGAAGAAGACTAAGAAGAACCCGCCTTCTGGTTCCAAGGCTATTAAGGGTGCTTCCGGTCAACAGCAAAGTCAAGCACATGTTTCTTTAGAGCCTAGGTTATCGAGCTTTGGCCATAAGAAGCAGGGTAAGGGGAGAGGTAAGCAGTCAAAGAAGAATACCTGATGTTTCGGGCCATACCGGGTGGCTTCTGGTATATCGGGAACACCGAAACACAGTGCTTCCGGTCCCGCCACAACAAGACCTTCCGGTAGGGGGAAGGTTACAGTTGTTTTGGCGGAACTGGACAATGATCGGGGCGGACGCGTGGGTCATTCGAACTATCAGATACAGCTATCGCCTATTGTTCGACATGCTTCCTCCCTTGACTGCAACTCCCCTGCCGTCTCGTATTCCTCTACGAGCGGTTCATCTATCAGCAATACAATCCTCTGTGGACAAGCTGATAGAGAAGGCATCAGTAATAGAGCTTTCGGTTTGGGACAAAACACCCGGGTTCTATTCGCCGGTCTTTCTGGTCTCCAAGAAAGACATGTCCGAGATGCGCATGGTTATCAACCTCAAGCGCCTCAACAAGGACTGCACTTCTGCAAGGAGTCCGTCCGGTCTATCCGGTTGGTACTCAAGCAAGGAGAATGGTTGACTTCTCTGGATTTAAGGGATGCATACCTTCATATCCCGATACATCCAGAGGACAGGAAGTACTTGAGATTCATGGTCAGCAAACGACGCTTCCAAATTCAAGTGCTCCCGTTCGACCTTTCTACTTCCCCTTGGGTGTTTACATGAGTGGCACTATTTCTGCACAGTCTAGATATAAAGTACCACTTTTATATCGATGACTCCCTGCTAAGGAATGCTTGCAAAGAGCAGTTAATCCTAGATACGCAGTTTGTCTTAAGGATACTGACATCTCTGGGTTATCTCCCACACGAAGAGAAGTCAGAACTGACTCCGTCGCAAAGGCGCAAATTTCTGGGGGTGGAATACGATGCGCTTCTAGCTCTCGCCAAACCCCCAGAAGATCGTTGGCAAAAGATAACGATGAAGATACCTCTATTCCTCAAGTTATCTCAAGCTAGGGCTTTACACTTTGCTGTGATAATCGACCTCTTGACGTCAACACAGGACGTAACACCAAGAGGGCAGTTGCAGCTTCGGCCCTTAATGATTTACTTCAATCATCAATGGGTCGAAAGGCAGTTGAAACCCGAGGATACCTGTCGCGCCTCTTGTCAAACAATGCCTCCAATGGTGGCTGGATCCACTCAATGTAATGCTGGGTGTGTCTCTACTTCCGTTTCGTCCGTCACATCACCTGTTCACGGACGCATCTATGGAAGGTTGGGGAGCCCACCTCGAGTCCAAGTTGATATCCGCGTTATGAACAATCGAGGAACGCTCGTACGTGTTGGAGTTTATGGCAGTGACACATGCCATCCACGCGTGGGTGAGCGTATTGACCGACAAGAACCTGCTAGTTGCGACGGACAACACATCAGTCGTGTCCTACATCAACAAGCGGGGGGGGGGGGGACGAGATCTCCGCAATTACAAAGCTAAGTGGAAATCATTTTCGGTCTGTGTTGGGACAACAACATATCAGTGTTGGCCAGGCACATCCCGGGAGCTCTGAATGTCTTACCGGATTCGCTTTCACGATGGAATCAGATAATTCCCACAGAGTGGCAACTTCACTCGGCCATACTAAAACAGATAGCTCATGTCTGGGAGATGCCACACATAGATCTGTTTGCCACTCGGCACAACAATCTACTACAATCTACTGACCCTGTTCATGTCACCGGTTCCGGATCCGTCGGCATACGCAGTGGACGCCCTATCGCAGGACTAGTCAGGCATGGTAGCACATGCGTTCCCTCATCCAGCAATCCTAGGGAAGGTACTCCGGAAGATCCAAGAACACATCTGTGTCGTTTATCTAATTGTTCCGTGGTGGCCAGCAAGGCCGTGGTTCCCGGACGTACTGGATCTTCTGGTAGACGTACCGAGACAACTTCCGGTATGGCACAACCTATTGCGCCAGCCTGGGACATCAATATTCCACAGCCAACCAGGCCTTTTCATTACCACGTGTCCAAGTGCTTAAGGGACACTTCGCTCAGGCGGGACTTTCAACGAAAGTTGGGCGCCGAATGGTACAATCGATTCGACCGTCCTCTTCCACTGTATACCAATCAAAGTGGGCAGTCTTCGATATTTGGTGTGGAGAGAGGGATATCTTGCCGGCATTTGGTGTGGAGAGAGGGATGTCTTGCCGGCATCATTGAAAACTGTTGACCGCTTCTCTCTTGCAGGAAACAAGCCTATGTTTATGTATACTATGATTGTCTTTTTGAATTTGGTGCTAATACTGTTATATGGAATATGGAATAGGTCTTTGGATTATGGACGCGGATATTCTCTAATGGACGACGGCTGAATTATGAATGACAGACTAGATGCTTGTAATCAATCCATCCAGAGCCACTATTCCTCAAGTAGCAGAGTTCATATTACACCTGTTCCACGATAGGGGCCTGGTACCCGTTACGGTCGAAGGTTATGGCAGCCATTGCTCAACCTATTCTTCTGGGTACTGGGATTAATCCTTCGACTGATCCTAATTTATCTGCACTTATCAAGTCGTTCAAGATTTCGGGGTCAGTCAGTCACTCCGAAGTTGCCGAAGTGGGACTTAGCCCTCGTACTTCGTCAATTAGGGGTGGCACCATTCGAGCCAATAGACTAGAGTCAATTGATCTCAAAATGTTATCTTACAAAACACTGTTTTTGTTGGCTCTTGCCTCTGCAGCTCGTGTGTCAGAGCTGCTTGCGCTCGATAGGAGGAACGTCAGACATTCTAGGAACTGGAGCAATGTCGTTCTCACAACGGTTCCTGAGTTCGTGGCTAAGAATCAAGCTGTCTACGATATTATGTCTCGAGAGTTAACAATTCCAGACTTATCTGACATGTCTTGAATCTGACATGTTGATGTGTCCGGTTCGTGCACTTGCGTGTTACCCGAATCGTACAGAGGATCGCAGGGCGGGTAGGAGGCGTTTGTTCATCCATTTCGATCTGAATGCCAAACAAGAAATAAGCAAAAATACTATCTCAAGTTGGCTCAAAAATACGATTCGACTAGCGTTCGCCACGGCTATGGATAGTCAAGCCATAGGTTTCTATGGGACTGAGGAGAGCAAGATAGCAAGATAAAGATCGGAGGTACAGTTTTTACCGTGCTTGCTGGTGAGTGCATTTTCCTCTCGTTCCCTTTCGGAAAAAAGGGGGGGGGGGGCGCGTATGTAACTCGACCTTGAAGTCAGAGTAAAGTCAGGGGTTCCCTATATACCATAGGCATATAGGTTACTGCTGTTGTATGATCTCATGGATCCTCAGTGAGGTAGAAGATCTTTGATTTCTATACTCTGTACTAGTCACACTGCTCGATCACTACTTTTATCTCTTACCACGGACAGTATCAGTTTGCCCTCCATCCTTTCTGTGGCATTCTGTGCAAAGAGTGGAAGTGAGGTAAGTTTTCAGCGCAAATAACTAGAAAATTTTACTGGTAAATTTCTTGTTATTAAGCTAAAACTTACCTCACTTTCAGTGATGCCCACCCACCTTCCCCTCTGGGATACACCTTGATCGTGTAACTCAGTAGAACTAAGAAGGAAGTATGGGTGTGAGCATGCGCGTGACTAGCAGGGGAGAGAACTGTGTCATTCAAATTCTTACTAGTTGATTTCATGTAGAACAAGAAATGCAAAGAGTGGAAGTGAGGTAAGTTTTAGCTTAATGAGAAATTTACCTGTAAAATTTTCGATTTCATGTGTCCGGTTCGTGCCCTTACTGTGTACATTAGTCGCACTTATGTACTACATGCTGGGCGAAGGCAATTATTTATACCATTTTGTGCCCGGAGCCAACAAGAGAAATCAAAGAATATTATCTCTTCTTGGCTCTCCAAAATCATTAGATTAGCCTACAATGGAGTGTCATCGATGCAGGCTGCGTTGTATAAAGTCTCTGTTCCCGTGATCAGGGTGCTTGCGGCGTCCTAGCTTTTATGAACCAATAGGTCAGTAACTGACATGAGGGCCTGTTACTGGAGATCGCATACAACCTTTGCATCATACTATTTGAGGGATATGATGCTCATCAAGGACGATTTATACTCTTTGGTATCCCTAATGACAGCACAGCGAATCACCGGGGTCGGGTTGACACACAGACACTAGAGGCCTGTGTTTTTATCTGTTTTTAATGGTAAGAACATGTTGCCACATAAAAAACTCTTTTCTAGGAAAAGGGACGGTATATAACTTCCATTATGCCAGCGCCGATTAGCCCTGGGAGGTATAGGGCTTACCTTAGTAACAGCATTTATGGTACCATTATAATTACTCTGTTACTGTTGAGCCTTTATGGAAGTCCATGCTTTTTTAAGCTTTAATAGGCAGCATGAAGTCCCATGCTGGTATCCGCCATAATCCTCATGCCCTTAGCCACTGTCACTTTGCTTTCCCAGCCATCCTTCTATGGCATTCTCGCATATGTCAGTAAGGTCAGTTTTACTGTGTAAAAATATGAAAAATTTACATGTAATTTTTACATTTTTATGCTAAAACTTGCCTTACTGACAGAGTAATGTTCCCACCCGACCTCCCCGCTTGGGATCTTTACATCATGGCGTAAGAAGTGGAGATCATTGTGTGTTAAGTGCGGGTGTGGGCGATTATGGCGGGAAGAACTGTTCTATTGTTTTAATTTCTTCACTTGTTAATCCGTGTTTGCACACGAACGCATATGTCAGTAAGGTAAGTTTTAGTTTAAAAATGTAAAAATTACATGTAAATTTTTCATTTCGAAAATTGAAAGTTTCGTTAGATGAACTATAGGGACCAGTATTCATTAAAGAGCAGGACGTTGCTCACAGGCATTTTTGCATAAGTCATTCACTGCTCAGCTGTGATGGTATTTTTAACAGTGAAAAGCTAATTGACACCCCTGTACATGATCAAAGTATGAAAGAGGGAGTTCTAATTCCTCGTGGTGGAGTCAATATCATGGAAATTTCATGCGTGAAATGACATCGATGAAAGAAAGTAGAGTTGAGCTGAAAACGTTTACCTCAGAGGAAGAGCAAACAACGGGCAAACAATATGTGATGAACTTAAATTATGTGCAAATTACAACATCAACAAATTATGCACCAGGCCAGCTGTCAGCCCAAATGGGTCACCTGTCCCGGGCCTACCCGAATTTACGAGGAGCTGCCAAGAGAAGCGTGGTGAGCTACAGATGGGACAAATTTGGTATCCAGATTCCAAGAGGAGACGATTGTTAGTGACAGTTATCACCGATTATGTAAAGGGGAAATGGGTAAATAAACACCTAATGCTGTAAATCTGTTAGAAAGTTGTTTTATTATCTTTTGTATAGTGTTTTCTCGAACACATTTTTGGGGGAGTAATTTTACTCATTATATTTAGGGAGAGTGATTTGTCCCTCCCCCAGATTTTACTCATTGCTGGGCCTGGTCCTCAGATTTTCATAGAACCGCGCAGCGACTATAGTCCCGCACCTTATCTGAGGGTAGACACAATCACAAAATTTAGCACATGATCAGTTTACAAGCTGTCGCATCTTAAATAATTAATGCTGCACCGGAAATATTTTTGCACCCATGTATTTCATTTTTAATCACATTATGTTATCTAAAATGAATACATGTACATGGATATCTCTACAATACGTAATGTTTCGGTACACTCACTCAGGTGAACAGCGTAATCTGATGCCAAATCCTCTTTATAGTAGACTCTTCCACAGTGCTACTTGGTATGCATGACCATGTTGACAGGCCCCGTGGGGCTCCCGGGGATTGACCTGAGATGTCGTCGTGCACACTTCAGGTCATGGTAAGAATAGGCCTCGGCTCCTCAGAAAGCTTGTCGTAAGAGGCGACTCACTGGGGCACCCGTGGAATAGGACCCTACCCATGAGGTTTGCAGGTGTGAAAAGGAATGGGAACCAAACATTGTGATATGACTGAAATAATGTTGAAAGCACCGTTAAATCATATTCACTCACTCACTCATGATGACAGTGGTACAGAGACTCTGTCGACGAATCCAGCTGTGAGGAATAGAACATAAATCACAGATTTTCATGCATCACCACAATTTTTTGCAGATGTATACTGTGACACTCTTTGAGACAATTCAGTATGAAAAACAACTTCACATTTGTGATTTTCGTGAATACAGATAATGGTGAACATGTACTTACTGTAGTCTTTTTTTTTTTTTAAATCGAGGAGTGCATGCAAATCGCTCTCCTCACAGAATTGAGACGTGCGATTTAACGCTCTCCATTAATTTTCAAAAACGACGTGCTGAATATATTACTAACATGTGTGCATCTGCAGCTGATGTGCTGATATTTTATTAATCACATGTTAAATATTTCAAGATGAGTTTATAAAATTGACAGTCGCATCTCCTTATCAAGACATCTGCTAAATTATTGATTCACGATTTTACCTATCTTCAAACATAAGCATGACGTGCTGAAACGCCCTGTACTCTACATTCTCGTGCACTGTAACACCCTGTACTGTACATCATTCTCGTGCACTGTAACGCCCTGTACTCTACATCATTCTCGTGCACTGTACTCTACATCATTCTCGTGCACTTTTTATTTCCCGTGCTGCATTCTCATTTTGATTTGTCCATCTCGTTCTCAGTTTCAGAGCATTTCTCTTGACCTGATCTGAGCATATCTTTTCATGTACACCAATCTCAGAAGCCTGTTTACTGGCCTTCTTCAGCACCTGATCATATCTTTTTCACAGGTTTACCACTGGTATTCACCTGGAGACAAAGACGGGAAAGAAAAAAGAACGATTCATCCTGGTGACCAGGGTGGAAAGTGAAGAGGACATCAAGAAAATGGAGGCAGCCAAGCAATCTGCTGAATTGGTTTGTTTGCTTTTGTCAGTTATTGCAATCTTTTGTCCATCGTTTAACTGTCCGATGATTAATCTCTGCAAGCAAAGGCCTCTGGTGCTGTGAGAATTGTGCTATTATTAAGCAGGGTGTTGGAGATCAATACGGGTGGACTTGGTATTATGGCTGCTCTCGATTATGGTCGTTCCATTCCCTTGCGCACACAATGTTCATAGAATTGAACAAAATTTTACTGGGTTGAAGAGATAACTACTGATAATTTTTTTCAAAATTTCAGCCTCTTAGGATAATTTTCAGGGGGCGATGTAGACCCGTAGGGTCTAATGGTCCTGTCTTATACTGAGGAAAAACTTGAGCACAAGTAGTACCATTGCCAAGGTGACTGGCTCTTTATTGAACTGCTTTAGGCTTTGAGAGGAAGAGCAGAAGAAAAGAGTCTTCAAGTTATTCAGCTACTGCATATACATGTAGTTTGGTCAACTATTTTGGCTAGATTTTGTACCACCAGGTCTATATTAGTGCAGTTAAGTATTTTCTGCTATTCTTATGCCCTATGTTCTAATGTCATTTTCACATAGTTTTTCTGTTTTAGAGCATACAAAATGGATACCCAGAGCTGCCAAGTTGGACTGATTAAATATCTTGAGTCTATGCGAGCGCAAAGCGTGAGCGTTTGCCCTAGGCGTGGGGTCTGGGGCCCGCCTAGAGCTCTACAGATGCTCAGAAATGCATTTGGGGCATTTTGAGGCAATAAAATGATTAACACACTTTCATGAAAAAAGGCAGACAAATTTCTGAATTACAGCAATTTGCGAGATGTCGGCCATGCTGGCGGAAGTACACGCCACAAATAGGCAAGACTATGAGTAGTCGCCCTTGGCTACAATTACGCGCCCCAACTACTATTATTCGCCCGAAGATACGGACCACAGTACACGGACCTCGTCGATTCTGGAACAAACTGCGAGCTAAGAGCTAAAAAATTTTCATCGGACACTTCGCGTCGATGTTTTATCGTAAATAAAATCATAATTTGCCCAATGTCTGATTTTGAGAGAATAAATTCTGTTTTACTGTGAGATTTGCAAGCGCTACCGTGAGACCGGGAGGCCTCTCTAAATATCTGGCGACTCACGGCCAATCCGTGAGACTTGGCAGGTCTGGATACCACTCAGGGGTTGACTCAGAGAGTTTTCCTGAAAGGATGTCATAAATCACTGGCTGATAAAAACTTTATCCAGTGCACTACTATATACAGAAGAAAATAGTTTAAGGCCATACTTATCATATGTTTGCCATGTTGGCAAGAAATTCTAATTTTCTGGGCTTCCATTCTTGCAGAAATTGTATTCACTGTATGTAACAAAATGTCATAAACATTCCCTCCACCAGACCCTCTTTACCATTTAGATGCAGACACATGCATGACCTAGATCAATGGTTTGGGTCACTTGGCTGGATACAGTAATTCCTCTAATAAATCGATAACCGGAAGTGATATTTGAGGTGATAAAGCAGTGGGGTGAACCCGAAAGTCATGAATATTAAATGAGAATGAACCAGCGCAAGGGTCCAGTACCCAACACCGAAATTGTTTCAAATTCGCACAGCCTTCCAAACTAGTTTCCTAATAAAACGGAATTCAAAGAAAATTTATCATACTTTTTTGTTTCAAAATCTGTCGAGGGATTTCATATTCAGCCATAGAAATAAAAGAATAATGCCTAAACCATCTTTTATTCATCACATCATTTCTCCTCTAGAATTCTATCATCCATCAATGTTGATTTGAATCATTATATCCTGAAACAAGGGACTCCAATCTCTACCATTGCAATACAAATGTAGGTATTTACCATCACTCAATGAGGTGCCTAAAGTAGACCAGGTTATCTCACACAAAACCTTCTCAAAACTAAAAGAAATTTGGTCAGTGGAGTGAGTGAGTTAGGGTTTAACGTCGCGTTCAGCGCTATTTCAGCCATAGAGCGATGATATAACTAACTATGATGGACCAATTAATGTCCGGATAATATATACACAGTCAATTCAGATGATACAGTTTTATAGTTTTCCGGAAAAGTCTGTCTATTCGCAAAATGGTCATAATAGCAATGTCGCTCACTCGTCGCGTGACCTAAATCAGCTTTGGACATGAAAAGCACAAAGCTACTTCCTGAGTAGCAGATTTCTGTCCCAGAGTTTCAATTCAAAATATCATCTGTTTGTTTGAAAAAGCTTTAAAAACCTTGGAAAGATGGCGATAATACTAAGCTGACTCGTAGATCAGATCAAATTTCTGTAAAATATTATATGTTTGTAAAGCACATGGTCAATCTGATACTTCAGTCCAATTTTAAACTCCATTAATTGAAATAGTGAGACGGACAGATATTTTATGTGATATAATTAACTATGATGAACAATATGAAAATACATGAACAAGTTACACATTTTTCTATTGTTTTAGGCTGAGCTAGAACAAGCTATAGGATTTTCTAAGGTCATGAGGATGGTCTCGCAGTCTGTAAGTATCTTTCCCACTCTGCACTATCCATTCAGAGGCCCTTTTTGGTACTGAGGGGTCCAACAGTAGGAATTTTGCTTAAAATTTATATTTCAATGTGTGTATAATCTATGCTTGCCACCTCTGCATGCTAATGTGTGAATGAGCACATGACAAGTCGAGGCACATGGACTCACTGATATATTAAACCATTAAGGATAGCTGTCCCGTTAGAGGCAGTTTTTACACCCCTGTGACATTTGTCTTCTGTATCAATAAATATAGAAGATAGCCATAATAAACTATATATTTATGCCCCCCTCTAATTAGAGGGGGGGGGGCATATAGCGATCGCTTCGTCCGTTCGTCCGTCCGTCTGTCCATCCATCCGTCTGTCCGTCCGAATTTCTTGTCTGAGCGATATCTCGGTTAATAATTGATGGACAGGATTGAAACTTGCATGGAATGTGGCCAGTGCCTCGTAGTTGTGCAGCGTAGAGTTTCTCCCCGTTTCGCTTATATTTTCAAGAGTTATGACCCTTTGTTCCTGAAATCTCCGTGAATTGGGACTTGTCCCGGCTGAATCTTGGTTAATATTGTTTGGACAATTATGAAATTTGCAGTGTATGTGGTCAGTGCCCTGTAGTTGTGCAGCGTGAAGTTTCTCCGAGTTCTGGTATAATTTTCAAGAGTTATGGCCCTTTTTCTGAAATCTCCGTGAATTGGGACTTGTCCAGGCTGAATCTTGGTTAATATTGTTTGGACAATTATGAAATTTGCAGTGTATGTGGTCAGTGCCCTGTAGTTGTGCAGAGTGAAGTTTCTCCACGTTTCGCTTATATTTTCAAGAGTTATGGCCCTTTGTTCATCAAGTCTTTGTGGATTGGGACTTGTCAGGGCTGGATCTCGGTTAATATTGTATGGACAAGTATGGAATTTGCAGGATATGTGGTGAGTGCCCTGTAATTGTGCAGCGTGGCGTTTCTCCGCGTTTCCCATATATTTTCAAGAGTTATGGTCTTTTTGTTCTTGAAATCTTTGTGAATTGGGACTTGTCCGGGCTGGATCTCGGTTAATATTGTATGGACAAGCATGGAATTTGCATGATTTGTGGGTCAATGCCCCATAGTTGTGCAGCGTGAAGTTTCTCTGCTTTCGGTTATATTTTCAAGAGTTATGGCCCTTTGTTGATCAAACCTAAGTGAATGGAATATATTTATTTATCCAGGCTGGATTTCAGTCCATAACCGATTTGGACCGGGAAAATGGCTATAAAATTGTTATTCTACATTCCAAAGCAGACCACATAGGTCCTGAAGTATGAAATTGCCTCAAAAAGAGTGAATTGGGTGCAAAATTCAAAGTTCACGATCGCTTCATAATTTCACCACAATATACTCCCAAGGAATGTAGATCTCATAACCTGGTCACATTTTTGGATTTGGCGACCATCTTGCATCAAAACATTGTATTATTACTTGTTCGTCGATACTTGGAATATGTATTATGCGAGGCATGCCGAAAAAAGTGACTGAAACAGAATTTTTATAATTAGCGAAATTAGGCCTCCACAGACCAATACAGAACAGAACAATGACGAAGCAGTGTCAGATTAAAGTGGAAGAGGGGGGGGGGGGGGCATTCAATTGAGCAATCTCTGATTGCTTCCTTGCTGTGTTTATGAAAGCATACATCGTAGGGATTCCAACTATATGATTTGTATAACCGACACTGCTACTGTGTAGAAAATTCCAATTTAAAAAAATTCAAATGAAAACAATAGCATCCATTTTTCAATTGAAATTTCATGAAAACTGTTGATCTTGTTTCAACTTCGATGGTATACCTTGATAGGAGACAACTCGAACTAGTAAACTCTATCTCATTCTTTTAAATTTTTGCCTGGTTTTGTTTTACAGCTATTTTACTAAAATAAATTGAAAAAAACGTACTATTTTACGGTCATTTGTCTTAAAAGTTGAATAATTAAAAAACTAAGCCGAACTTACAAAAAGTGAGATAAAGTTTACTAGATCACCTTATAAGTAACAAGCATGCCAAATTTCAAAATCATAGCATGGATACTTTTCGAGAAATAAACGTTTAAATCTCGGATTTTGTAAAAAAACTGAAAGACTAGAAATCGGTCGAAATGTGTCCAGCTATACATCTGATGAATTAATCCTAATTTTTTGTTTGAATTCTATTGTCAAATACATTTGTACTCTGTCTTATGGGACCTACTTGAATTCCTGTTTATTTTGGATAACTATTACTCTAAGTTTATTCATCAAGGCGGTTTAAAATCCAATTTAAACTTTAAAAACTTGCTAAAACTTGTTCAGCTGAAATGTTCACACCTGTGCTGATCACTTCATGGTGGGTGTCTGAGCGAAGTGTTACTGCGTTGAGTAAACTTTCATATGTATATATTATAATTAGAAACAAAAATACGGATGTTTGCATGGTTTTGATCAGAAGGGGGTAGATTAACGTAATTGAGTAGGACTTCTAGATAATTAGCTTACCAAAATACTGCGGAAATGAGTTTTGGAAGGGAAATTTAACAGACAAAAATAACAGTAGACAAGCTCATGCATACTGTTGTTCTATTCTTATGACAGACTATTAGGGTGGCCAGTTCCTGCGAGTCAATTAACAATACAATACACACTCAGGCAGCTATTAACGACTTACAATATACAGTCTCTTCCCAGCTGGATTTCGGATCACTTATAAGGCAATCTGTTTAATTTTTCCAGTGCCTCAGAATCTAAATTTTTAATCCTAATTTGAAGCACTTCTAATTAGAATTTTGATTTCATTTTTTCACCAAATGTTAAATGAAATAGTGAATATTTGAATGAAGAAATAAAAAAATTACCAATTTTGACCCTCTAATGGGAAAAATTAAACAAGTCTGACTGCTGGCACACGACGAATCTGGTCATGGGAACATAATAAGTCTGACTGCAGTCACAGGATAAGTCTTACCACAGGCATATGACGAATCTGACCACGGGCACGTGACAAGTCTGACCACGGGCACATGACGAATCTAACCACGGGCACATGACGAGTCTGACCACGAGCACATGACGAATCTGACATGACGAGTCTGACCACGGGCACGTGACGAGTCTGACCACGGGCACATGAAGAATCTGCCCACGGGCGCATGACGAGAATTAACATGCATATTTGTATCCATTCATTAAGGTTTCACTGCCTGTTAATACCAACTATCTGGAAATTGAAATTAACCAACTTGAACTAAACAAAACATGCAAGTGTTAAAGTATTGTTCTTGTTCTGTTTGACAGGGCAAGTTGATAGTTGGTCATAATATGATGCTGGACCTAGTACATACGCTACATCAGTTTTATTTCCATTTACCAGAGGTGAGTTTTAACAATATACTGTTACACATGCTGTGAGACTGAGACATGCAGTTTTTACCCCTCTGCCAAAATTGGTCTTGGGGTCGTGTCGACATCATGTGGTCATTTCCATCTAAATGTTGCATCACCATCAAAATTTTATGCTCTGTTTTGTCACTTGAATACAAGTTTAAGAAAAAAGCCTTTTTTGGAAAATTTAATTAGTACATTTGCACGAATTAGGGGTCAAAGGCCGATGGAAAAAAACTTGTTTCAGGTTAGAAAATGGCAGAATTCCAAACTATCCTTATTGATCGAGACGGTTTCTCAATAAACGAGTAAAACCGATAAATATCTCGTCTCGAAGGGTCCCGGTTTATCTCTATCGATTGTTGTCTCGCTTTACTCCCTGTTTCCTCTCAAAGCGCAAGACCATCTCAATCCTCCTCGAAATAACTCGACATGCTTCGAGAATGGAATCGAGATGCCATCAAATGAAAGTTTGAATCATTCAGTATACATATACTCTGTGGCAGCGAGATTAATCTCGTCGAATACATAAGCATTTAAATGAATTAGACTGAACATAATCATTTAATATTATTTTGTTATTCCGTTTAGAGATCTGTAGTCGCATACTTGCTCATACAGTGCAATTTTCTAAACGTTATGAATGAAAAGAAAGAAACATCGCCAATTGAAAATGTATAACCTGGCTCATTATTATTCAGTTATTTTGAAACTGTTTTTTTACCCCTCGGCCAATTTTGGCCATGGGGTATTGTCGTCGTCTTGTACGTCCGTCTGTCCATACGTCCGTACGTCCGTACGTGAGCGAGATAGCCGGAAAACGGTTCCACTGAAGAATTCCAAATTTGGTATGCTTATTTACCTAGTCAAGGACCAGAAGCCTATTGAATTGGGACCTGATTGGGTGGAAACCTTGGCGGCCATCTTTAATTTTATGCAAAATGGATAATGATCCATATCTCGGAAACCATTAGACTGTTCAATACGAAAGTTGGTATACATCATCGATACATCAAGCAACTTTCATTGAATTACCAAACCGGCTTTTCTGATTAGCTGGAAATCCTGGAGGCCATCTTTAATTTATGCGAAATCGATAATGATACATATCTCTGTTACCATTCACTTGTTTTATATGAAAGTTGGTGTACATCATCGATGCATCCAGATACTTTGAATTGGGACCTGATTGACCGAAAACCTTGGCGGCCATCTTTGATTTATGCAAAAACTTTAATGATATATATCTCTGATACCATTTAAGTGTTCTATACCAAACTTGGTATACAGCATCGATGTGTCAAGAGACTTGCAATGAATAACCACATCAGTTCCTCTGAATGGAGGGAAGGATGGGCGGCCATCTTTAATTTATGCAAAATCATTAATGATCTCGTTCTCTGATACCGTTCAAGTGCTCAATGTAAAATTTGGTATACATCATCGATGCATCAAGAGACTTACGACAAATGACAGTTCTGGTTTCTCTGATTGGACGGAAACCTTGGTGGCCATCTATAATTTATGCAAAATCTTTAATGATGTATATCTCTGATACCATTTCAGTCTTCTATACGAAACTTGGTATACAGCATCAATGTATCAAGAGACTTTCAATGAATAACCTCATCAGTTTCTCTGAGTGGCGGGAAGGATGGGCGGCCATCTTTAATTTATGCGAAATCATTAATGATCTCTTTCTCTGATACCGTTCAAATGCTCGATGTAAAATTTGGTATACATCATTGATGCATCAAGAAACTTATGTAATGAAGCGATTTCTCTGATTGAATGGAAACCTTAGGGGTCATTTCTAATTGCAAAATTTTTGATAATCTGTATATTTATGACTTGACTGCTTGGTGTTCCTGACATCTTGGTTCAAATTGAGTACATTATGAATGTACCCAGAGCCGAGGGGTTTTCAGATGCGCAGCTTCGTATTAGAATTTGAATCACTGTATAAGATATGTCCAGGAACTGTGAATTGAAATAAATTATGCCAGTCTAGAATAAAATTTCATATGTTCCTCTGAAAGTTGATCAGAATGGGATATCTTTATCGTTAGAGATTTCCTCCATATTTAGAAATAAAGACACTACCAAGATCACAGAAGCGTGTGGTACTTCACTGAAACCGGAGAATATCAACATAACGCTCGGTCGAAGTTTTCAGACAAACAAACCGCGGTATCGTTCTAAGTAAAATGTATGTAACCGATTGCCCTTTGAATCAGGCGGTAATTACTTCCATTATTTGGTTAGTTTCCTCGGCACATGAAATCAGCAATAAATAATAGAACGTGAGTATATTATCAAGCCCCCGCCAACAGTGCTGTTTCAGTTTTTTCTTTCAAAAAAATTAACCTCCTCTCCCTTCGCTGTTGTTTCAAGCCGACGGGTTTTCACAGACCAACTGTTACGTCAATTATGAACACTGCCAGTGTTTCCGCTAACCACTTCCAGGCAAGCTTATGTCAGAAATAAACATTGTAGATATAATCTCCTTATTTGAACTATATCACGAGACATTCTAAAAAAAATGGAATCTGCAATGAAAACTACCAAATTATAAAACAAATTACACACTGAGGTAATACAGCGGTAAAACTCTTAACATAGCTTTCATTTTTCAGTTGAACTGATGCATGTTTGCTCAAAAAAGCTTTATAGAACAATAATTAACGCATGCTTCCATACCATTATTATTCAGATCTTATCCAGTTGGTGTGTCATTTATTCCACAACGGATACTAGTCGGATAAACAATCAGTTATCGATGTGAGAGAAGAGCACTAAATTATATATATTCATACTTTATATATAGATAAATGAAAGTTTTCATTCAATTGGATTCACGAAACACTAGGACATAAACGATGAATATCATTGAAAGCATCTTAAAAAAATCCGTTTTCTGAATTCTAATTTGGCCGCCAAAAATATGGTACCAGTGCAACACTCTAATCGCCTGATAAGTTAAGATAGGCCAAATTAACGGTAACAAAACACGGACATATTAAAACCGCATCATCCGAACGCATGGCACGATCATACGTAGAAACTTCTGCTCGCAGTGTTAACCCTTTGCTACTTGCTGATAGTCTCGTTTGTCAGCCTTGTATGTTCGGATAAATGCATGCGAGAGGATTTTGTTATGGACCCTCTTTTTTGAAGCAACATATTTGCATGTAGCTTGATTGAAACCCTGCTAAATATATATATTTTCAGAAAGCCCATACTTTAATTTATCTGTCTTTCAAAATATCTGTAACGGTAGCGAGCTTACACATACTACCATGGGGGGTTTCGCATGTTCTGACTTCGCAATAAAAGACGACAAGGAGTTTCTGGTTTTAAACTGAAGCCTTTATATAGTTCACAAATCTTTGCATAGGTCATACAGATCCCAGTTTTCGATACAGTAAACTTGTTATTCGCAGGTTCGTACATAAGGCTCCGTAAAACTGAAACATAACAAACACAAGAATTACCGTGTATCTAGGACATAATTTCGAAGTAATCAGGTCAATAGTTATCATGGTTATACATCAACAAAGTGTGCTGGAAGCAGACGCACGTGGAGAACTTTATGCCTGTTCAACTTCCGGCTTACAGTGACAATGAACTTTGATATCAATTACACATCGAAGGATCGCAATTAATACATCAATATAGAGCAGATGATATTGTCGACAAGTAAAGGTAGACTACTAACCACCTGGGTCCTCTAGAACTTCGGAAATATTGGTGAAAACAGTTACACCCGACAACGCAAATGGCTTCTAATCAACAACGCAGTACTGACGTGAGATGGAGAACTACCACAAGGGGAGGCAATTCTATCCCCGCACAGTCGCTTGGCTTGTGGCGACAAGCACAGACCACATTCGCAGTTACTCAGCATGTGGCAACATTCACAATATCTGCCCATTTGTGTCTAAAATAGAATCAGACCAGACGAGAAAACAAAATAAACAACTTTGATTTCGCAGTTACTCAGCATGTGGCAACATTCACATACCTCCCTAAAATTAGCCTGCCTAATTTTCTCAAGGGCTACGTAATTTACTCAGTCGGATCAGAATTCTCTAGAAGCAGAACTAACTTTTGAATCCGGCGGTCAAGATAAGACACTGGGTGAACTCGTTTTCCCTTAGAATCTAGGGACCTGTCAGCCAGTGCGAGCCTAACCTTGCGAACAAGATTGCCTTCCTCTGCGTATGTCTCAACCACTCGAGTCAGCTGCCACTGATTACGAGGCATGTTGTTGTCCTTGACCATGACCACATCACCGATCTGCATATTCCGACGCAGTCGATTCCATCTCGGTCTCGGCTGAAGATTTTGGAGGAATTCTTTTCTCCACCTAACCCAGAATTCATTGGCTATGTGTTGAACACGGCGCCATCTTTTTCTCGAGTACAAGTCCTATCTTTGAAATTCCCCTGGAGGAGGCAGGACAACACTAGCCTTCATGGTTAACAGGTGATTTGGTGTCAGTGGGGCAAGGGACAAAGGATTTTTCAGGTTGTCAACCGTCAGTGGGCGACTATTCACGATGGCTGCTGCTTCAGTCATAAAAGTTCTCAGTGACTCGTCATCGAGCTGAGATCCAGCCTGATCCAGTATGGCTTTGAGCACACTGCGCACAGTTCTGATCTGTCGCTCCCAGATGCCCCCCATATGGCTGGCAGAAGGAACATTCATTTTAGACCGTAGCTGCATTCTTCTTTCACGAGAAAGCTTTCCACTTGATCATGATCTATGCAGTTCAAGGCTTCAGTTAGCTCTCTTTCAGCTCCCACGAAGTTCGTGCCTTGATCAGATCTTAGCTGTTCAATAGGTCCTTGGATCGCCAGAAAACGACGAAGGGCGCTGATGAATGAGTCGGTGGTAAGAGCATTTGCTGTTTCTATATGAACGGCACGGCAGGCCATGCATGTGAAGAGAACACCGTATCGCTTGAGCTCTTTTCTGCCATCCTTAATGAGCCAAGGCCCAAAATAGTCAACTGCACAGTAGGTAAATGGCGGTGCCGGTTCAGACCGGTCCATCGGAATATCCGCCATCTTCTGCTCCTGAACGGTGGAACGTAATTTCCGGCAACACACGCAATTCCTGATGTAGCTCGCAACTGCTGAATTGTATCCGATGATCCAGATACCATGCGCACGTATCTCATTGATTGCATCCCACGACCCTGGTGTTGCACCCTCTCATGGAGATGTCTGATAATATCAGTCGAGTCACATGGTGCCTCCTAGGGAGAATCATTGGGTGCTTGATGCTGGTAGGTAAAGCTGCAACTTTCAGATGGCCTCCAACCCTGAGAATGCCATCCTCATCCAAGTACGGATCCAACCGATAGAGCAAACTGGTTCCCTTGAGGATCTTCTTTCGTTGAGCTGCATGATTTCTGTCTGACGATTTGGTCTTAAAAGAGTGTAGGACATCGATTTCCTCTTTGAAACATTCTCCTTGAACCAGATTCATGATTATCGATTCGGCTTCATGAAGATCATCAGCTGGGTTATGGGGCGCCCAAGAGGGGTCTTTGCCACACGATCCAGGAGTATCCGTTGTAGTCGCATCCAAACAGCTATTGACCTCTTCAGGCGATGCCAGTTAGAAAAATACTCCATCAGTTTTGTAGTGTCCTGGACATGAGAATCAGTTGGCTGCTCCAACGTAGTTCCAAAGACCTGTGTTTTCTTTACTTCAGGGTCATCTTTCAGCGTGATATCAAGCTCCTGATCGTCACTAGTAGGGTCGGAATTTTCCCAAAGAAATGATGGTCCTGTAGTCCACTTAGAATCATCGATCATTTCCTCTGCTGTAAGGCCTCTGGACCCTTCGTCTGCAGGATTGTCGCCGGTACGGACGTATCTTCACTGTTATATAACCTAACACCACTTTGCTATCTGTCCAGAAGATCTCTGTGACGTTGTCCATTTCAAGCTCACGTTGCAAAAGGCCACTGACCTTCACCGAAACTAAGGCAGCTGTCAGCTCGAGCCGGGGAATAGTGAATGTCTTGAGAGGAGCCACCCTGGCTGTACCCATCACAAATGAACAATGGACCTTTCCTTGGTCATCTATCAGTCAGAGATATGAGCATTGTCCATATCCTTGGGTGCTTGCATCAGAAAAATGGTGCAGTTCGGCGCACTTCACAGATCCAAAATTGCTTGGCTTGAAGCACCTTCGGATCTTCAAATCCTCTAGACGAAGAAGACTTCCTCGCCATCGTTCCCATCGGGATCTCAGATCGTCAGGCAAGGGATCATCCCAGTCAGACTTGTCCCTGCACATTTGCTGGAGAATTTGTTTCCGAACAAGAAGAAGCGGTGCTATGAAACCAAGTGGGTCGTAAATGGCACTGATCGTTGAGAGTACACCACGCCTAGTCAGTGGCTGATCATTCAGGGTGATCTTGAAATGAAAGGCGTCAGATTCTACACACCACTGTACTCCTAGTGCTCTGTCTACGGGAAGCTGGTCATGTGAGAGATCAAGATCCTTAATTCTCTTTGCCTGATCATCTGTAGGAATTGAAGTAATAACTTCCTTCGAATTGGACAAAAACTTGTGTAGCCGCAATCCAGCCTTAGCACAGACACTTATGCTGCCAGTGATCAAGTCCTTTGCCTTCTCTACTGTTGACAAAGACTTCAATCCATCGTCGACATAGAAGTTGTGGCGTATGAAGTTTGCGGCGTCAGTTCCACACTCCTGTTCGTTATTGTCGGCAGCCTGCTTCAGCCCGAAGTTGGCGCAACCTGGCGATGAGGCAGCACCAAACAGATGAACGTTCATCCGATACTCAGTAGGTTCTTGGGTACAATCTCCCTTGTCCCACCACAGGAAGCGAAGGTAGTCCCTGTGCTCCACATTCACTCTGAATTGAAAAACATTTGTTCAATGTCACAGATAAGAGCAATCGGCTTTTGCCGGAACCTGCACAAGACTCCCACCAATGTATTGGTTAAGTCCGGTCCTTGAAGTAGGTGGTTGTTTAACGACTGACCTTTGAACTTGGCACTACAGTCAAAAACTATATGAATTTTACCAGGTTTCTTAGCATTATATTTGCCATGGTGCGGTATGTACCACGTGCCAGACTCCTTTTGAAGTGCAGATATGGGCACTCTGTCAGCGTAACCACTTCCGATGATATTTTCCATGAATTCTGTGTAGTCGTGGTGATACATATCATCTGCTTTCAAACGTTTCTTCAGATGATTCAAACGGTGGACAGCCATGGTTCGATTGATGGGTAACTCAGGTGCCACATCACGGAAAGGTACTGGCATCTCATAATGATGATCACTGGTCAAATGTATACCCTCTTTCATCTTGGTAAGAAATCTTTGGTCATCCTGTGACAATGAAGCACCATGAGATTCATGCTCATTGAAGTCCATCTCCATCATTCTTGTGATGACCTCCTTGATCATGGTCCTCAGAGTGAATTGCACGAAGCTGGGATGGCCTTCATCAATAGCAGCCGACAGTGTGGGTATTTCGCAAGACAGGACATGATGACTGACTCCGATGGGATCGTTGTCATCGTCAGCTTGGTTGGGGTCTATTATCCCAACTATGCCCCAACCCAAGTCTGTTCTCTGTGCGTAAGGTTCATCATGAACTGGTGGAATTACGTCACGTGGAGCCAGTGCTCTAGAACAGTTGTACCCTATGTGTATCCCAACTTCAGCCGCGTCATTCAGAGGCATTAACTTGTTCGCAATCTTCTCTAGATGAGGCCATTGTTTCGCCATTTCAGGAGTGGGTATATGCTGACGGTTGGCTGGCATAATGTCTCTGGAATAAGACACAGGAAGTTCAATCATAAGGAAAGAGTCATACCCACGAACCATCAACCCTCTGATTTTACGACTATCGACAGTTTGATTCTGGGCATACATGGTGGACAATAACAGCTTCACATTTGGTCCATCCACATCGAGGGAATTCAGTGTATCCTCCAAAACAAAGGTGGTATCGGATTGTGTGTCAAGAAGTGCATAGACTAAGACTTCTATGTCTGGTTGATCTCTGTGAGAGATCCACACCGGGACAATCATGGAACATTTACTTCCACTTCCAGTATCGCTGAGGTGACGAATGTGCCTCAGTTTTCTTTTGCTCCTGTGGATTTTGGCTCTTCAAATCACCATGAAGTGAAGACGGATGCAGCTTCGAACACGTCTTACAGGTCTTACGCTGTCTACAAAACTTTGACTTGTGTCCCTGTCCCATACAACCGAAACAAAGTCCCTTTGTCTTCGCAAACTCCTTTCGGTCAACTAATGATTTTGACAAAAAGGTACTGCAGTCATCCAGGTGATGCGTCTTCTGGCAAAACAGACAGAGCTCTTCTTTCTTCTGATTGCTATGTGTTTCCTTTGTCTCAGTGGAGAATGAGCTATACCCACTGTTCCTCTTGGGCCATTGTTTCACAGTTCTATGTGTCTTCTCGGTGTCCACTTGCTTAACATTGCCTTTCAGAGACTGGAGTGAAGTAACGGGATCACAGGCAATGTCTGCTTCTTTCACTATAAACTTGACAAACTCACTGAAGGGAGGAAATCTCTTTTGCTGTTCCTTCCGGCAGGAAACAACTCTACTCCATCGGGTTATGATCCAGTCAGGCATCTTGTTCAACATTTTTCTGTTTTCTTGGTCATCGTTCAAGACGTTTAGGCTCGCAATCGTCCTCATTGCGGACTCGCACTGTCGCAGGAAATCCGAATATTTACGCAAGGCTATGGCATCTCTAGCCATCACCTTTGGCCAACTTTCCAGTTTATCGCGAAAGGCATTCGCCACCACAAAAGGATTACCATATCTTTCCTCGAGTAGTCGTTTGGCTTCATCGAAGGCATTATCAGTTGCCAGGAAAAAGCAACGGCTTCTTTCGCAGAGCCACACAAGTATTTCTTCAAGTAATATATCCTTTCGCTAGGCGGAATTCCTCTTTGTTCTACAAGCATTGTGAAGGCACTTCTCCATTCCGGATATGTCAAGGGGTCTCCCGAGAATATGCCAGGTTCTGGGGTAGGCAGGTGCCCTATATTTAATTGTTCAACGAATGACTTTGCAAATTGTGCAAATTCATGCTGGCTATTATCAGCGTATCCAGTGATTTCATGTTGAAGCCTTTGCTCTCCGATTCCATTAACTGGGTGTACATTGTTCACATTAATGACTGCCTCAGAAGTAACAGCATTTCCCGTCAGGGGATAGGTCCAAGTACTACGAGTATTCTCTCTCGGTGTGAATTTGTTAGCCAAAGTGTTCACTCCAGCTTGAGGAGTTGGTGATGTCCCTGTGAGTGTCGCCGCAGTTGCCTGGACGAGTGGTGACACAGCTGTAGTTGAGGCACTGGGACCCACCGGGTCTGCAGAAACAGGAGTCCCAAACGGTTGAGACTGTAAATATTGTTCAACACACTTAGTCTTTTCGATGGCTGGCACAACAATCTGCTCGACATTTCCGAATTCACTATCTTCTCTTTCAGTTTTGATAATTGCTTCTAGTTTGGCTTCTGCCATGTCTAGTTCTTTCTCTGTTTGCAATTTTTCTAGTTCGATCTTCTTTTGCTCAATCTCTACCTTCTTCTGAGCTTCAAAATCAAGAAACTTCAGTTTAGATTTCAATACCGCAGCTTCGGCCGCTGCATCAACACGTTTTGACACGTTGGACATGTGGGAAGACGCACGACTTCTGCCTGATTTTACCGAAACCTTCGACTTAATTTCTGATTGTTCCATCTCTATTTCGCGGATACGGTCTGCAATGTCCTTAATCAGTTCAAGGTGATCTTGTTCAATCTGATCATATTTATCATAGAATTCTTCTTCCCTTCCTAAATGTGTCAATGACTCATTCAACTGTTCATAGTCGTTGGTCACGCGCTCCATGGCTTGATAAACTGAATCACTTTCATGCCTTAGGACAGACACATCCTTGGAATCACAAACAAATAACTGAAGATGGTTCGCGCACTTACGCCAAGCCGATATTGCAGTTTTAAAGTTTCTTTCCCGCTGCTGTAATTGCCACTCAAGGTATTGAGAAGATGGTTTTGCGGCACGATGACTAATAAATACCTCCCCGTCATCCGGTACCTCCTCGTCCATCCGTATATCCCGAACTCCAGAATCAAGTTTCATAGTGTCTCTGTCCTCCGCAGGAATATCAGGAATTGTCCCCGTTCCATCCATGATGTAGGACATGAAGACTCAGGATCGCAAGGCTAGGCTACTCTAGGCGTACTGGGAAGTGGGGATAGCACAAGGGCATGGGAGCATACAACATGAAAGTGTGAACATGCACAATACAAATACAATACCATTTACAAATAATACCTCTCTTACCCTATGACATAAAGAGAATATCATGTGATATGAAATCTGATCAATATCTAGCAAAGTTAATTACAATCAAATCTATAGTGAAGAGATTTATCATAAACTCTATCAGTATCCAATATTAGAAAATATGCAGATCTGAATGAATTCAATTGATATGCAGCTGGACAATATAGAATCTTGTACCAAATTTAGGCCAATCAAATTGAGCAGAAATTAGTTTTCAAATATAACTCATCAGTTGAAATACACCATATTACTGTTAGTTGTAGAATGGGAAATGCAATTAGATTTAAAAATAATTCCCATGACAAATCACATCCAATACCACTGTTTTGTTGGTCAATTTCTTAAACATCAAATTAATAATCTCATCCGTCATACATTCAATACAGTTTCAATCTGGTGTATCATGCAGCGATATCAATGAAATGTTTCACTACAGTTAATCACGTGACAATGTTCACCGCTGTTGGTTTCCACTGTAGACACTGCAGCTCACACAAACTGTAAACCAGCCTAGGCACTATACTGCCAATCTATATTACTCCAGTCAGTTCTTGTTATCTGTGATTTCATACAAATGTCAGAAAACCGGAACAGTTCAGTAACACGAAAACAAATCACAGTTCTCAGAAATGCATGGAATCTGCAGCACAGCGTGCCATTCGTCGTCGTAAATTGTCAGTCTGTAATAGCTGCATCCACGTCTCAGCAGATCAACGTCTTTCTGGTTGGCACATAGACTACATGTATGCTAGCATCTGTTCACAAATAAGTCAATCAGTAGATACTGCACCAAACTTTGGTAATAATTGAATTAAGGAAATATTCATTCAATTCAGTCAGTTCAGGAATTATAGAATCACAACTTGATCAATTTGCTTCTCAGCTCGGGCCGGCCTGGCTTTGGGCGGTATTTAGTAGGACCACACAGAAATAACAGATTTCAGTCCAGACCTGTTGCCTGAACACTGGGATAGTCATTCAAATTCAACCAGTAGTTCAGTCTTTCTTATTTGATGCCCCATTAACTTCATCGGATAACTTTTTCAACATCTGAAACAAAGTTATATAAGTTCATCGTGCTGTAATTCATCATCTGTGGTAATGGATGTAGTACTCTTGTACCCGGTGTTTACTCTGTTGCCATGGACAGGTGTTTTACTGTAACGGTAGCGAGTTTACGCATACTACCATGGGGGGTTTCGCATGTTCTGACTTCGCAATAAAAGACAAGGAGTTTCTGGTTTTAAACTGAAGCCTTTATATAGTTCACAAATCTTCGCATAGGTCATATACAGATCCCAGTTTTCGATACAGTAAACTTGTGATTCGCAGGTTCGTACATAAGGCTCCGTAAAACTGAAACATAACAAACACAAGAATTACTGTATATCTAGGACATAATTTCGAAGTAATCAGGTCAATAGTTATCATGGTTATACATCAACAAAGTGTGCTGGAAGCAGACGCACATGGAGAACTTTATGCCTGTTCAACTTCCGGCTTACAGTGACAATGAACTTTGATATCAATTACACATCGAAGGATCGCAATTAATACATCAATATAGAGCAGATGATATTGTCGACAAGTAAAGGTAGACTACTAACCACCTGGGTCCTCTAGAACTTCGGAAATATTGGTGAAACAGTTACACCCGACAACGCAAATGGCTTCTAATCAACAACGCAGTACTGACGTGAGATGGAGAACTACCACAAGGGGAGGCAATTCTATCCCCGCACAGTCGCTTGGCTTGTGGCGGCAAGCACAGATCACATTCACAGTTACTCAGCATGTGGCAACATTCACAATATCTGCCCATTTGTGTCTAAAATAGAATCAGACCAGACGAGAAAACAAAATAAACAACAAAAAACTTTGATTTCGGCAACATTACCGTGCGTCTATGTCCCAGCCAAATGAGAGTTTCCATAAAAAAGTCTCATCACGATCGCATATTTCAACCGGACGATGGTGCTAAAATACCAGTACATCATTCCTGTGGGTAATTTTAATCCGAAGAACGCTTTATTTCTATTGTAAACCCAACAGTCGGCTCGCTAAAGTTTCCATCTGAGCCATTTTCTTTCCGACGCACTTTACACCGACAAACAGACAGACATCCGGCCAATCGCTGCCATTGTCTCACACGATGACCGCATTCTCAACTAATCAGCTTCGCAATACTACATGTACTAACAGAGCCCAGTCAAGGTCAATTTGGGCTCGGTATCGAAGAATGATGACATCTCTATCCAATCAAATCCTTCGTTGTTGTTGGTTATTTGTTAAATCACTCATCATAGGTCGAAAGAGCCGGAAATGACCTTTAAAATGAGACCAATATCTCCCACATTCTACCACGGGAAATGGGATTTCCATTGCGTTGAAAATGGTAAAAAAACGGCAAATTCTTCGTCGATTTTCTCAATTTTCACCACAGGAAGGTACGTCTTCAATAAAATAAACTTGTTATACGTTTATTGCATGATTTACAATAAAATTTGAACGTATATTGTCGACTATTTCCTTGTCCAACGATGTGGACTACCGACGACCTCTCACTTGACGAACATTTTACTGTGCGGCGATTTTTTTACGTTGTTGGTCAATTGCAGCCGGTTTCGGCCGTTATGGGCGATGCCGGCCGGTTTTGGCCGGTATAAGTACGAAAGGGTTAAGTGAAACGTGAAATGCCCTCAGCAAGCTAAGATGTTAAACTGGAACGTTTTGATCGAGATAGAACCGGCAGCAAACCGGAAGACGTTATCAGGGGTCCCGGTTCTGCCCTCCCAGTTTCAGCCGAGAAATTTCTCGATCCATCTCGAAGGCATCGAGAAAGTGCCTCGATTAATTGGACGTGACCCCCTTATTTTTCAGCAGTTTCTCCAATGAAGCTGTTTCAATCATTTTGTATCAAAGTATTGGTTATATTTTTCCTAACCAAAGAAATTTTCATTATATCTTGCATATTTTTTGCTTTATTGAAAAAACCAAAATGGCCAATTGAAATATCCCATCTGTCACAAAAAAATGCTCCTACAAAATTCTTCTTGGCTATAATGTAAATGTACTGTAAATGTTATCGCCTATAGTACTTGTAGACATTTAGTCAAGTCAAGTCCATGACAGTTCCCCACTCAGACAGTTAACAGACAAATTTAAGTCTGAACATGATGCGATGTGGTACAGCTATGAAAGCAATAATTTTGTTATGCCAAATTTACCCACGGTTGTTAATTCCAGAGGGTTTTATCAACTTCAACAACATTCAAGAATCCTCATTCTTCTCAAAACTATATCCACAATGTCAATGACAGTGATATTGTGATAATAGACATGATAGATAATGTGGTACAGCCATGAAAGTTTAAAATTTATTCTCTTCACACAGGTTAATAATTAATTTCCAGGAAAAAATGGGACTGAAGGAAACAAATTGGACACTTGTTTCTGACTTCCTGTGTATTGTGCTTAAGTTTTATTTGACTTTAAAGACTTTAAGTTCAAACTGAATTTGCAATGAGATAGATTTTCATGTTGAATGACTACTGCTCAATATGCATGGTCCTTGCATGTCCCGTCTGTCACATTTTGGGGTTTTAATTACTGAGATTTAATTAGTAAGAGTTGAATTAATATTTTTGCTTGGGTTTCAACTACAACCGCTTCACTCAGTAATGACACTTTTATTTCAATTTTATTTGCAATACTTGTTTATAATAAAAGTTTATATGATCACTCAGTGTATGGTATTATTTGTCTCGTCTGTCATGGTGGAAATGCCCATGTATGTCCATCACCATATCTAAAGAATGACTCTACATACATGTAGGATCGATCAAACTTAATTCACAAATGCATGTGGTTTTAGAGCAGAAGTTTTGCAGAGCAGGTCATTGGGACAAATATGCTCAGTTGTCATCGGCCACTTATAACCATCATATTTAAGATATGATAATCCCTATTCCTATTGAATCTACACTACGATGAAAATTGTCCTTGGGCTATTGCACATATGTCCATTCATCCGTCTTCTCATTTTTCTGTCACAAATCTTCACCTCTTATCACTCATGCCTTAATTCCCTCCTTTGGAGATCCCCTTTGCAAAAGAAATTATCTCCCCTGATTGGCCGCCAGGTGGCGTGCTCCCCATATGTCCACTTGATTCATTCTCTTTTCCCTTTTGCAACGTGCTTGTTGCAGACGTGATTTTGGAGTTTTCCTCACTTTCTAGAGTACAGACGTATCCTAGGGTGTATTTTGCAATTGAACACAAACATAGTTCGATAGGATGTCTCACATAGCCACCCAATCAACTAAACATAATAAAAGATGTGAATCTTGTGGTCATTTTTGGCCAACTGAAGACATGCACAAATTTTGCTTTACATGTAGATCGCAAATTTGTTCCAGGAATACGACCTGCCTGGAATGTGCAGGTTGGTATGACCTAGTTTGGTGAAACTATGCTGGAGCCAGACGGCAGGTGTTGTCTCGTAAAGCTTCAGACAAGAAGAAAACAAGCGCTGATAGAAAGGAGGCGATTCAGAATTTATTGCACGACCGGACTACCAACGATGATATGGACGATTTGCCGTTATTGGAGGACCCATTCGGCAGATCGCAAGATCTTCTCAGCTTAGAAGCATATATTCCGCCGAGCGGAAAAGTGGTTACAGTTACGCAAGAAAGTACAGATATTGCGGACAAGGAGTCACAAGATCAAGTTCAACATACCACCGAAGACCGGGACCCGGAGTCCCGCGCAAGTTCGACGGCAGAAACGGAGTATCAACACGGGAGCCCGGGTTATCGGGACTCCGATTACAGTCGACATCGGCGATCTCCCGTTAGTGTCAGTTCTTCTGAGAGTACTTCACATTCCCGTTTTCCCGCGGCTACGGGGTCGAGACAGGAGAAGATCGTCATCTACTGATAGTAATTCAGAGAAATCATGGGGCCGCGAACGAGGTAGAGATCTTACAGATCGTCGCAGTGCCGAGTGTAAACAACACGACGGGCCTCCGGTGTTGGGGCGCGACAGAATAACCGGGATATTGAAAACTCGGACCCGAACACCGGAGCGGACACAGACTTCATTAGAAAATCGCCGAAGCCGTACACAGTTAGCGTACCGCAAACGGACTCCGGAGTGGGGTACATCAAAAAGTCGGGATGCGGACCGGACATGGAAACAAAAACGGACTCCTGATCGGGTTGCATCAAAAAATTGGGATTCCGGACCGGACTCGGAAACGGACTTTCTGGGAACTGGACTCTAGGACGGACTCCGGAACGGAAGCGGTTTATAGATCGGGGTGAATCAAAAACTCGGACTTGGGACCACAATCGGAACAAGACTCCAGCACAGATCCGGACCCCTGATCGTAATACATGGACAGTGGACTGGAGACGCAATAGGGATTACAGTCCTTGGAATTCAGACCGTAGGGGTCGTGATCATCACGACCATAGATGGCGAAGGTCAAGGTCGACATCAAGGTCGACGCATGACTACAGTCGTACATCTTTTGAATTTTCTCGTCGTCGTCGTTCTCGGAGCTCATCGAGAGATGATAGTCAATTCCACTTCTCAACTCTCCGCTGTAGGTCACGCAGTTTGTCAAAAATTCGGACTGTTACTCGGAAGCGGACTTGGGATTCTCAGAATTATTCTTCTGATGTGAGTGATACTTCACCTAGACATAGTCGGTCTTATAGCCGTTCACCAACAAGGGAACACCATCACTCTGCAATTACAGAGCAAGGACCAGAGTCTGATGAGTATATTCCATTCAAGGCCAGGTTGGCAGCAGCTTACAGCCTGGTACCTCACATGAATAAACCAACGCTAGATGATGATCAACCTCCACGTAAATGCAAACGTTCAACAGGAGCTACCCAGTGTACATCATTTAGAGCTACAGAGGATGATGCACCTGTTACTTGCCCACCATCTCCAGAATGGTTGCGCCTGATAGGTGAATTAGAACATCTTCGCAAGAATTACACCACACCAACATTTAAACGACCAGGTTCTTATGGAGTTTACGCAATGCATCAACCTTTACTGCCGGAAAAGGCACCTATTCCTGATAAGAATTTGGGGATGGTACTTAAGTCCAACAAGCCGCATGGATTGGTTCATCGCTGCCTCCAAGAATCTACTACGCCAAGGAATCCGGAAGAATGGCTCAGCTAAGCATTCAGCTACAGATGTTGAGTTTTTTCTGGGCTTCTTGGATTCTATTGACAAGGCCAATGCACATGTAATGGAGATTGGTGGTTATACATATGCTTCGGTACTGCAAGCACATCGTGGAGCATACTTGAAACAACACAAGAAGGAGGTTCCAGAGTATGTCAAGAGAGAGTTACTAAATCAACCTCTCACAGCCAAGTTCATCTTTAATGAGGCAATTCGTGAGGTCATGCCAGATGTACGTGAGGAAAAAACTTCATGTTTGGTGAACATGGCAGTTTCAAAATCATTCAGGACTCCCAAGTCACAGCGTGGTGGCAAGAGGGGACAATACAGTTCTCGTGAGAAGTACCAACCACGTACGCCACCGCCACCACCAAAGTTTGATTTTCGTTCCAAGAAGGTACAGTTTCAAGGCAAACGACAGGGTCAACAGCCTTCGAACAAGTACAAGGGAAGTGATCGACACAACTGACAATTATCGATCAGTCAGTTTCACTTGTCAGATTTTCAAGCCTTCACTAACCCGGTTGTGGGCGGACGTCTTCAGATATTCTGGAGGAATTGGGAGCTCATCACGGATGACAAGTGGGCCATCAGGACCCTCGGAGATGGATTTCGTCTCACCTTCGTCGAATACCCATGCCTCATTTCCAGACCCAAGCCATCACGTCTCCCAATTCGTCCAGAACACATGCTAACCTTTGATAGAATCTGTAGCGTCGTTGGTCGTCAACGGCGCTGTTCGCGAACTTCCCGCAGGAGAAAACAGCCCAGTTTTCTTAATCCCCAGGAAGGGCAACGACCAGCTCAGGATGATTATCGACTTAAGGCGGCTCAACAGGATGTATCTGGCTCCTCCGGCACACTTCAGGATGACGTCCGTAGCTTCCCTGCATTCCCGTCTTCAACCGGGCGATTGGATAGCTTCGATAGATCTGCAGGAAGCCTATCTACATGTACACATTCACTCAACTCATCGTCATTACCTTCGATTCACCATTGCCAGGAGGCGATTCGAGTGGCAGGTCCTTCTATTCGGAATCTCGATCGCCCCCTGGTGTTTCACTCGCATCACAGCTCCAGTCATGGCATTTCTTCATCTTCGAGGAATCAACATAGACTCATACATAGACGATATCCTCATCTGGGAAGCAACGACATCGCTACTCAGGTCCCAGATTGATTACACACTGCAGGTGCCTGGGTTTCATTCCTCACCCGACAAAATCGGAACTCGAACCAGCTCAGCGTCGCCATTATATTGGGGCTGTGTTCGACACAAAGAAACAGATTATCCTACTTCCAGTCGATCGGTGGACGAAGATCCAGATTCTGGTCCGACAGTTCTTATCCTCCCCATCTCAGTCGTTACGTCGATGGCAGGGACTTCTGGGATTGCTGACATCAGCACAAGATCTGACGCAGTACGGACGGCTTCAACTACGCCCACTGCAGTTCCATCTTCAGCCATATCTTCAGATATCCATGTTAGATCCTCAAGTACCTGTCCCAGCGCATCTTCATCCTTTTCTGACATGGTGGCAAGATTGGGAAAATGTTATGTCGGGAGTTCCACTCCAGTTCAGTCAACCGGACCAGCATTTGTTCACAGACGCATCCCTGACAGGCTGGGGTGCTCATCTGGGGAATCTTCAAGCTTCAGGGAGATGGCCTCCCGAGCAGACTCGGCAACATATAAATGTTTTGAAGTTGGCAGCGGTAAATCAAGCAGTTCACCACTGGCAGCAACAACTTCAAGACTGGCCCCGGACAATACGACGAGTTGGGAGGCACAAAGTCACAGCCATTTTTCCGAGAGACTTGGAATCTATTTCTGTGGGCTCAACAACACCAGTGTCACATGCGAGCACGTCATGTCCCCGGCCGCTTGAATGTTCTAGCAGACAGTCTCTCGAGACCAGACAAAGTTCTACAAACAGAATGGTGTCTTCACCCAGCGGCGTTTCGGCAAATAGCAACCATATGGGAACAACCGTTAGTGGACAACAAGCAACTACTAATTTATGTCAGCCCGATGCTCGACCCTCAAGCTTGGGCCATCGATGCTCTCTCCTTCAGCTGGGACAATCTTCATGCGTATGCCTTTCCACCAATTGCATTGATTTAGCAAGTACTACGCAAGATCCAAGTTCACAACTGTGTCATCATTCTAGTAGTCCCATGGTGGCCACATCGACCATGGTTCCCGGTGCTGATGCGTCTTCTCACGGACACCCTCGTCAACTTCCACACTGGCACAATCTACTAGATCAACATCGGCTAGGGGTGGTACATCACAATCCTGGCTGGTTAAATCTACACGCGTGCAGATTATCAGCAATGCCCTCTCAGAACAGAGATTTTCAGGTCAGGTTACAGAGGCTATGGCAGCAGCCAACAGATCCTCCACAACTCAGCTATATCAGTACAAATGGAGATACTTTGTGGAGTGGTGTAAATCAAAAGGCCATGTTCCTGAGAATGCCTCTGTTCCCATAGTGGCAGATTTCCTCTTTCATCTACACCAAGATCGGACACCGATACCGTTCTGCATTATCCAAAGTCCTTAAACTTTCAGCCGGAATTGATATTGGGAATGACAGTAATATCTCAGCCTTACTACAGTCACTGGAAACAAGGTCTCGTCGTGTTGGCCAACTTCTTCCAAAGTGGGACATATGTGTCGTACTAAGTGCATTCCTGGGAGCACCATTCGAGCCCCTTCAAAATGCTGACATCAAAGCGGTATCCTTCAAGACCGCCTTTCTGACAGCCTTTGCTCTAGCTTCACGGGTTTCAGAGTTGCATGCTTTGGAGCGGTCATCACTCACGTGGACAGCAGATTCTTCGAGTATTGCTTTCCGGCCGATCTTAGAATTTGTGGCTAACTATGAGTCGACAAGAGTAAAGCCCGGTGCTCAACGACTGTATCGAATCCCAGCATTGACTAACTCCTTACATTCATCACTGGTTAATGATCGACTACTGTGTCCTGTTCGAGCAATTCATCATTATTTGCAACATACAGACCCAGTCAGGGGCTCCAGACGTCTTCTATTCCTGTCTTTGAAATCAGGAGCAGCACAAGACATTACTAAGAATACCATCGCTTCCTGGTTAAAGAAGACTATCATATGGACATAGCCACGAATGCACCACCACTTCTGTCCAAGACTTCATCTCATGAGATCAAGGCAATTGCAACATCCCTGCCCCTTTGGAACAATGTGTCAGTCGAGGATATTGTACAGTCCTGTGCTTGGAGTTCAAACTCCACATTTGCGGACTTCTATCTCAGAGATATGTCAGTCCAGACTGATAGCTAGGGTGGCTACGTTGGGACCATTAGTGTCAACCCAGCGTATTCTCCATTAGTTCCAGCAAGAAAAAGAGGGGGGGGGGGGCAGAGCTGCCGCAAGCAATTCCCGGCGCATATAGGTAAGTATAGACATATACATGTACCCTAGCAGAGAAGGCGGAGGGACCTCAAGCGGTCTAGCAAGATGGTGCATCAACCTGATTATCTGGTGATAGCTTGCAGTTGTGTTGGTCAGTTCTATTCCACCTCCTTCCGTCTTGCTCGATATACCTTTAAATTCCCTACGCCTCCTTCTATGCTAGAGATTTATCAAGGTTTAGTCATATATACATGTAGATACCAGATTCTAAAATCAGGACAAGGGCGTGTTCCGCACATATAAGATGGAGAAAACCACAAGACCGGCATACCAACCTCCTCTGTTGGGAGTCGGCATTCAGTGATAAGAGGTGAAGATTTGTGACAGAAAATTAAACATTTATAAACAATGTTTGTTTTTCTTAACCAAATCAAACCTTATCACTCTGTAGTGCCCAACCCATCCTCCCCTCATGCATCGGTCTTGCGCATCAGCGCCTGCCGTCGCATAGGGAAAAGAGAATGAATCAAGTGGACATATGCGGAGCACGCCACCTGGCGGCCAATCAGGGGAGATAATTTCTTTTGCAAAGGGGATCTCCAAAGGAGGGAATTAAGGCATGAGTGATAAGAGGTTTGATTTGGTTAAGAAAAACAAACATTGTTTATAAATGTTTAATTTTACATCATGTCTGCAGAATGAAACAATATATTTTTCTGTAGGCTTACACAGACTTCAAGTACATGACCAGGTCTATTTTCCCAAGGTAAGATATCTTTAAAGATGTAATCATCCTCAAATCTAGGCTGGAATTGATCTCTCCCAAACTTCGCGCAAGTGACATACAGTAATTCCCCTACTAATTCAATCACCGGAAGTCATGGAAGTGCAGCAAAAATTGCATACATGTATATCTGGCAATATTCTTCATGGCACCAGCTACAAAGTGTCACATTTTGTCATTATATGACTTTTCTTCAATTTGAATGAAGAATGGGAATGTTACTTTTTCTCTGTGTTTTAATAACAGAGTTGAAAAGTGAACTTCCTGTAATTGAATTATTAGGGGAATTACCGTATATTACGACAGGTACAAAATGAAACACATTTGACCATAAACAAAATAAACTCGTTTCCACCATACATGAGAAAATAGAAAAAATTTGTCTTAAAAAATTATTTACCGAAACTTAGGCACGAGCCATGACATTATCCCATGACTGCGGCTGTTCAGCATTCAGATTTATGAGCGTCGCTACGTCACTCACACGTCGCGCAGTGACACCATCTTCCTCTCCATGTACAGCGCATATTCAATGGCGAAACAGAAAACCCGTCGAAGCGGGCAGAGTTTCCAATTTCTCTGACAAGATATTCTTGCATTCGTTGTACAGTACACTCAAAAATTAAACTGGTCAAATTCGCGAAGCATAGCCAAAAGATGTCCCTTTCGCCATACCTTTCGCGAAAAAAAGTTGGAATTGAACCTTTCACAAAAGGAACACGCGAACGATGTTTGAGGGAATACATGTCGTAGATTGTTTATATTCTTGTCTGTCAACTATTTCTTTTTCATTTGCTGGTGTGTTTTTGTTTTTAATGGCATTAGTTAGGTCCCTATACTAAATTTTGCGAATGTATTGCAAATGTAAAGTTACGACGACGTACCGGTTTTCCTCGTCGGTCCATGATGCAAGCCGTGATTCATGAAAAATCTAGATCGTATGTACTGATGCCAATAAGCTGTATCACCATATTCATCCAGTCATCTACTATCTAGCCCCTTATTTGAGTTCATTGTACTGTATGGCTTGTTTTTCGAATTGAAATCTTTCACATACAACTTTGTAGAGCATGAAGCCCAATCTGAAACATCGCGTCATCCAGCCGTTCATAAGGGGCGTGTCCAGTTGTTGCGAAGAGGGGAAACAACTCTGTGCAGACATTTCTATCTCAAAATGGCGATATCGCTGGCAAATTGCCTTCAGTGATGGAAGCCGACTATACCTTTGTGTCTCCAGGCCCTTTCGGATCTTGCTGGGGAAAATCGAGAATGTGGTCCTAAAACATATGCAATTGTAACCCGCATTCGCCAAGGAATGCGACGAAGATCTAACACTCCCGCGTATGTTGCCATCTTGTCTCGCCAAATGTGGATTCATGGATTGCTTTACCTTTCGCGAAAGCTGTGAAATAAATATGAAATAATCATAAGGTATGATTAGCCTTTCGCACATGCTTTCGCGAACGTTTCGCGAATGTTTCATGAAAGGTGCACCCAACGTTTCGTGAGCAGTGACCAGTTTAAGTCTTGGGCGTACTGTATATGGCAATCCCACTATCATCAAATATAATACCTACAATGTATAAATACTTTAGCAAACTTCGCTGCTGAAAAACAGATAGGAGAGAGTTTACAAAATCCATCGATTTTGAGGCTGATTACATCTTTAATAAACCTCCAGTTGTGAGTGATCACAATGACCATGATGGTGTAATCCCTTCATTAATCTAAAGGGAAAAATATCACAAGTTTGTGGACTGTCTATTTCTTTACAGCTGCCACTCATTGACGCAATAATTGGGGAACTAATGTATGGTAACTTCCTGTATTCTTACATGTGCACATTTGCTCAGTAACTGAGCAAAGCATTCTTAAACAGGTTAGACAGACCTACCTCTCTAAAATGGAGGTAAAAAAGGTAATTTTCGCCCAATAAAGTCAAGAATATAACGAACAAACAGACATCCGCATAGCGACCATTGTTGTCTTTCTAATTTGCTGCAAATTGCATATATACATGTAAGTACGGCTTATAGCATTGGACACACCGGTTCACGTCAGATCACCGAAGTTAAGCAACGTTAAGCTCGGTCAATGCTTGGATGGGTGACCGGGTGCTGTACTGGCTGGGCTGATCAGTGTCCAGGGTAATAGGAACTGTGAGCACTCTCGTGTCCTGGCACATGAGGGCAAAGTCGTGATATGAAAACAAGGTTGAAAACGGCGTTAAACCCTACTACTCACTCACTCACTCTAATTTGCATAATAGATGACCTGCTTTATTCTCTATTAAAAATTAGACTATGCATACTTTCATTTGAGAATCACCATTATGACATGTATCAATATATATGCTAAGTTGCCTGTCAGGATTTTTGAGTGTTATGACTAATTTAAAATTGATTAAACAAAAACGACCTTTTCTACCTCCATTTTGGAGAGGTAGTTCTCTCTCACCTCACTGTTTCTAGGAAGTTTATAAAAAATGAACTTGAAACCCTTCATTACCACACACGTTTGAAAGCGGTGTAGACCGTGACCTGCTGACCCATGACATCAGAGTCTGATTATGATCGTTCGTAGCTTAGTGAATGTTCTAGCCAACATTTCCATTGTAATGCCAACACTGTCTCAAAGATAAAAATGTAATGCCTTTGTTGACATCATGATGATGTCATCATATGTCACAATAAAGACGTCCAACACACATTCAAGTGTTCGATATTATGGGTCATAATGTATGGGCCATAATGGAAACTAGTTCTCGAACTAATTGTGTAACCCTGGATAAATAAAGGTTCTATCTATCTATCTATATTATATGACATGATCATAATCAGACCCTGACGTCACGGGTCTGAGGTTACAGCTTTAATAAGTTTATCACCAAATTTGATTTATCGTACTAAAAATACAATTTGATGTCATATTTCATAGAAAAAAAATATCAACTTGTCCTTTTCACAGCTTCTCTGTATGTTTTCGTGCAAAGTTTACTGGAGGTATTTGTTGGACCCTTTAATTTCTTTGACAATGCCTCATACCTTCAATTTTGTTTTCCCTTTGTTCAACATGACAGGTTACTGGACACAAAGCTTATGGCAACAACACATCCATTCAAGGTATGAGATAATCATGAATAGCTTGAACCAGAAATTATCATCTTTCAATCATCTCTTACAGTAATGTACCTTAATAGAAACTCTGATTTACTGGATTTTCTTCCAATTTTCTTCAAAAGCCAATGAATATGCCGGATTTTCATTTGAGAATTTGAATTGGCCAATCAAATGTTTTAAAACTGAAAGATATCCCATGATGCATCCTGACTACAGCTTGGGATTACAGACTCCAGGTCAGATCAACAGCTGTTTGTTCTGTCTTCCTGACTACAGCTTGGGATTACAGACTCCAGGTCAGATCAACAGCTGTTTGTTCTGTCATCCTGACTACAGCTTGGGATTACAGACTCCAGGTCAGATCAACAGCTGTTTGTTCTGTCATCCTGACTACAGCTTGGGATTACAGACTCCAGGTCAGATCAACAGCTGTTTGTTCTGTCATCCTGACTACAGCTTGGGATTACAGACTCCATGTCAGATCAACAGCTGTTTGTTCTGTCATCCTGGCTACAGCTTGGGATTACAGACTCCAGGTCAGATCAACAGCTGTTTGTTCTGTCATCCTGACTACAGCTTGGGATTACAGACCCCAGGTCAGATCAACAGCTGTTTGTTCTGTCATCCTGACTACAGCTTGGGATTACAGACTCCATGTCAGATCAACAGCTGTTTGTTCTGTAATCCTGACTACAGCTTGGGATTACAGACCCCAGGTCAGATCAACAGCTGTTTGTTCTGTCATCCTGACTACAGCTTGGGATTACAGACTCCAGGTCAGATCAACAGCCGTTTGTTCTGTCATCCTGACTACAGCTTGGGATTACAGACTCCAGGTCAGATAAACAGCTGTTTGTTCCGTCATCCGGCTTCATCTGAAAATATAGTAGCATAAATGTATTCTGTTTAATCACCACCGTAAACAAGTTTACATTTTCCCCATAGGCCTCGGGCTCCTAAATAAAAAAAAGTCCCGATCCGTTAACCCCTACACGTAATCTCTGCCAAAGACCAGAATTTTCCCGATTTTTTTCCGCCTTCGTTGCAACGATTAATAGAGAGCCGTTGGTACACTGGCAAGTATTGTATTTGTTCTATTCAGCTGCAAATTTTATTTCGATTCACTGCTCGATAACATGCCTCGCCGGGGCACTATTTGCGGGGCCTGAGCACTGCTTTCAGCAGGCAGAGAAAACAGCGAAATGAGCACCTCATGTGTAGAGGTGCGCACAGCTTGAAATTTTGACAGTAAAAGTTTGACAAGAAGTTTGTCACCTTGTAGCGCTTGAAATAAACTACTTCCTGTCAAAAGATGAAAGTCTAAACTCAATTAGGGAACCAGCGAGGTACAATTTTGTTAATACTGCCGAACGTGTAAATTATTTAGGAGTCTGCATGATGCCTACTACATCAACATTTTCTGAACGTATTTGATCAAACTGTGTTGGAAAATGGACTCTAGGTAAGGTATACACCGCTAAATTGGGTATCGTAGCTCAAATTATTTATTGTTTGGTGGGAATTCGGAAGATTCCATTCAATGTGGGGGTTGAGGTCGGGTGGGATCGTTTTATTAAGGGGGTGGGGGTCTATTTGTTGTATGATTTTACTGATTAAAATCGGCTATTCGTGCCGTTTTGCAGCCGTTTACCATCTCAAATCTTTACGACCAAGATATATTTTCAAGTAACACTGAATGGATTGAATTTTTTTAGTATTTTGTGGATTTACATCATCTGGTGCCTTGCTGAAATGCTAAAATGTTCGAAAATGCTGATTTCTGGTGAGAACGCGTGATCATTGTAATGTCCATATCTGTCTCAAAATGAACTGGCTGATATCAGCACTGATCCAATCAGTCTCATGGTATAACAGAATGATCAGAGACCCGGCTGAGGATGCTTAAGTTGTCAGATACAGACATTACAGACTAGTTTGAACTGGATTATCCTCCATTTTTGGATTTTTTTTACCTGCATCAGTGGCTATTTATTCACTCTTAGTGGAACTCAGAAACCTGAAATAATTATACAAGTTTATGAGAAGTACCTGAACTCTGGTGCCTTCAATAATACAATATCTGGTTCAGAGAGATTCGTTTGACCTTGGCTAACGTCTAACATAAACCGGAAGGGTCATCCTGAATTTATATGCCTGACATGGGGGGTGGGGACAGATTTTGTAATATTATTTGCATTGTCCTCCTTTCGAATTGGCACTTTTTGGCATCTATTTGTAGAGGAAACGTTCCTGGTTAATATATAACTAAATTCGACAGTTTCACGCTTCTGATTTTTCAACAAAATCAAATTTAATCCACAAAATTGCCGAAAATTATCGTTTTTAAGAGTATCGTATCGCAAAAATGACAATAATTCAATGGAAGGACCAACACGCTAGTAACAGGTTTCCGAATATGTAGGAATATATGGGTCATCCATTCAAGAACTACTCATAGCGTTTGTTATGGTATCTTTACAAACCCGGGCCTGATCGCCAAGCCCAGATATGTGCTTTAGCTAGCCGAAAACTGTTGTATTTTGATGGGGGTACATGTAGCACAAACCGCATAGCGCGCAAAGTATTTGATGAAAACGCGTGAAATTTTCAAGCTTCCGGGCAATTGAATGATGCAAGCCCATGTCTGATATCAGACTGATCGGATGAAATAAGCCCACCTAATAGGCCTCAGGCTCCTAAATAAAAAAAAGTCCCGATCCGTTAACCCCTACACGTAATCTCTGCCAAAGACCAGAATTTTTCCCGATTTTTTTCCGCCTTCGTTGCAACGATTAATAGAAAGCCGTTGGTACCACTGGCAAGTATTGTATTTGTTCTATTCAGCTGCGACGAGGTAAAACTAAGTGGCCAGTCGCTCTCAGGCGCTCTCGGACTTACACAAGAGGGCGCCCATACTCGCTATAGGTGGGAAAGTGTTAAAGGGAAGTCATGCATCAATGATGGATGATTAACAAGCATATATATGTGCAGGAAAGAAGCGCCATTGAAAATTCCTGTAAGAGATTTTCATGTTCCATTCAAATAGAAATTGACTCGCACACCACAGTTTTGTTTTTCTGAAAAAATCTTCACTGTATTATCAATTAAGAGAATGCTGGTTGAAAAAAGTGATTTGATTCTGCTGGAAACTTAAAAAACATTCCATATAGCGTAGACAAGAACCACATGTGGGGACCACCATATATACATGTATTTTCCCCCCAACTTCGGTGAATCGCGATCTAGTTGGGATAAAATTATGGGATTGCCAAGTTTACTTAATCAAGTTATCTTCCATAGATATTCATAGACTGTAAGTGTGGTAATCTCCACCCCACTAGTCTTGTGTCCGTATTATATTCCGCGTTATATTCCATGTACCAGTTTGAGTCTTCATATAAACTGCACTTGCACGCCACAACTGATTGTTGTCTTGAGTTTACTTCATTGGCGACGAGGTAAAACTAAGTAAAACAGCAGGAAATTGGTTGAATTAGTCGCAAAACTGTGTGTAGAAGGACTTTTGAACACTTCCTGGATATTATTATCGACTGATTGCGGTGTGGCTGTGAGAAAAATTCCCCTATTTTGAACTTTGAAAATCGTTGTTGGTGAAGAGCGCACATGGCAGAAAATAACATGGCGGCTCATATTGGTCACATCGGCGAGTTCGTGGAAGGTCTGGAGGAATTTTCAAGTTATGCGGAGCGCATGGAACACCTTTTGGCCAACAATGTCAAGAATGAATGAAAGGTCAGTGTATTTCTTTCAACAATAGGACCCCAGGTATATGAACTGTTAAAAAACATTTTGAGCCCAAATTTACCATCTATTTAGCCATACGATGAAGTAGTCCAAAATTTGAAAGAACATTTTAACCAAAAGCCCCTTGTAATTCCAGAACGGTTCAAATTCTATCGAAGACAGCAGAAAGAGGGCGAAACTATCGCAAATTTTGTTGTTGAGATTAAAAAGCTGGCCAGTACCTGTGATTTTGGCAATTTCCTAGACCAGGCCCTGAGGGATAAATTAGTGACAGGTATTCGTAGTGAACAAACACAGCAGAAATTGTTGAGTATGACAACAATCGCATTTTCACGTGCAGTGGAAATCGTGAATGCCATGGAGATGGCAGAAAAACGAACATCAGAGATTGCAAACGCCAGTAGTAGTAGCGAAAATCACTTTCTGCGGACTCTGAAAATGTGAATAAAGTTGACAAAACCAGAAAACCAGTCGAGCGGAACGTGGAATTCACACCAGAGAGTGGTTGTTTTCATTGCGGACGAAGTCATGATCCGAAAATGTGCCCACATGTGAATAAACACTTTTCATTATTCTTGTGGAAATTAGGTCACCGTAGCAGCAAGTATAAAGCAGGGGGTCATCGCAACAGTTACCAGGGAAACAGAGGACAGTCTCAATGGCGTGGTAGACAATACCCCAAATCTACCAAATATGTTGAAACTCGAAACGCAAATGCAGATACAGACAGTGCGGAAACTGATGAGTAATGAGTACTCCCTTTTCTCGCACTATGAGAACAAGCCTAAACCCATTGTAGTGAGCCCAAAAGTAAATGGAACAGAAATATGCATGGAAGTAGATACTGGGGCCTCAGCAACACTAATACCCGAGAGTATGTGGACGAAAATTGGTGGGAAAGACCCCACTACTGCGAAAGTTACATTGAAATTTTGCCCATCGTGAGGCAAACTACAGTAAAGTGGAGTATGAGAATCAGAAGTGTAGCCTCCCTTCTGATAGTGGCCAAATGTGATGGTCCAGCCCTTCTCGGACGTGATTGGTTGAAACCCTTACTGTCCAGAAGTGTCACTTCATGTGAAGTGTGCCTAGAAGTGCCTCTGAAGAGTGCACTGAAAAGGCACTTAAACAACAGAGAAAAATACTGGCACACTTCATAGGTACTTCATTAGAAAAAGGCAGTAGCCAAGGGACTCCTCAATGACACTTCATGGGCTTTGTCAATTTCATAGCAAAAAATGAGGGACTTCAGAGACACTTCTGAGACTTGGTTTTTGTTCGGCATAATCCAAGGTACTCCTCAAAGACACTTCATGGACTTTGTCAGTTCTTCAGTAAAACTTGAGGGACTTCAGGGACACTTCTAAGACTTAGTTATTGTTCGGCATAATCTAAGGTACTCCTCAAAGACACTTCTTGGACTGTCAGTTTTACAGCAGAACTTGGGGGACTTCCCTTTAAAAAATTCTATAAGATTCTAAAAAAAATTTGAAAAATCATAAGATTCTAAAAAATCATATGAGATTCTAAAATAAGATTCTGAAAAATCCTATAAGATTCTGGAAAAATCCTATAAGATTAAAAAAATCCTATAAGATTCTAAAAATCCTATAAGATTCTGGTAAGATTCAAAAAAATCCTATAAGATTCTGAAAAATCCTATAAGATTCAACCCAATAGGATTTCTAGATTATTGGAATTTTCCCACAAACTGTTACAGTAACATAACATTATAAATTAGAACTACATGTATACAAGTTTCAATGATATTAATTAGCTCTGGGAATATACCAGCTTAAAGTTGGCTGATTTGATTCACTTAGTGACATCAAATCTCATTTCAATGAAACGACTAAACATCAGATTTGTACTTCACAGTTCAAAATAGCTACAACTGTGTAAAATATTCACATGTGGTTACTGACATATTACTCAGAACTGTGAACACTTTTTTGGATCTTTTAAAGTGATCAGTACCATGGGTTTCTATTTGAATGAAATGATTTTATAGTAAAATATTGGACAAAATGGGAAAATATTTTCAGAAGAATCAGTTCTAACATAACATGTCAGCAACGAAAAATGCCCATTAAAGAATACTTTATATTATCCTCTTCATTATTATCACATATATATATAATTTCTGTTTCTGATAGTCTTTTTCCTCTGTCTCGTCAAAATGGGTGGAGTTATCTGCCCTTGAAAATTTAATTGAACACCGGGGGCGCTACCAGTCGACAACCAAAAAAAAAATGGCTGACAACTGCAAATGTCAGGTGGATTTGTTCATGTTAAGCTAGAATTATGGAGGTTTTGAAGAACTGTATTGCAGATGGTGATGAGTTCCAGCTAGTGATATGGTAAGTAAGTCATAAATGTAACTATAATTTTTCTGTTTTTCATAACTTAATAAGCAAAGAACTGAGCTGAACAGTGATGTAGACCCAGGAGTATCACTATTATTATCAACAAGTTTCCTTTGACATACTTGGCTTATTAAAAAAATGATATTGGCCTCAATAAATATTGCTTTATGGACTGCAGGTTGTAATAATGTACACCTTATAATTGTAGTCAAATTTAATGGGTCAGCATGGCTTTCACAAAGAAATATCCATTCTGTAAGACGGAGGTATCCCAGCAGCCTTTGCGGCGGTCCCTGACAACTACGGCGTGGGCTAAAGTGAAGCATAGCGACGTATTCACTTAGCCCAGGCAGACCGCGCTTCTCGCCGTTAATTCGTATTTCCTCAATGTTTGCGGCTGGTAATCGTTTGGAATCGATAAGATATCATTAATAAGGTAACATTTAACAGCTCAAAGGATCAATTGTGTGGTAAAGACTCCAGGAAAGAGTAATTAACAGCTCTAAATAACCTACAACAGTGAGCTACAGGGCGCTTACCCAGCCGGCAAAATCCTGGGGTTAACACAGCGGCAACACCGTTATTGTCGGCATATAGCACGGATAATCTGTTTTACTTTCCCCGCCCAGAGTGAGAGAAGACATCAGTGGTTGCAGGCTATCCACAGAGCAAGAATCCTAGATGATGGGACCATCTGAATATTCGTAACTCATCGTGTTAGTTGTAAATATGGTCTGAGATTGTCATGAAAACTCAGTTTATATATAACCGAAGGAATTTTGCTAAAACAAGTGTATATCTGCGTTATTTACCATTTCCTGATCATTAAGTCAATCATTAAATCTGGATAATTAACAGCTTTATAAAAGCAGAAGGAAAAAAACCCCAGTAAAACAGATTATCCATAACGGTGAAGGAATTTTGCTAAAACAAGTATATATCTGCGTTATTTACCATTTCATGATCAATAAATCAATCATTTAATAAGTCAATCATTGAATATGGATAATTAACAGCTTTATGGGGGGAAAGTAAAACAGATTATCCGTGCTATATGCCGACAATAACGGTGTTGCCGCTGTGTTAACCCCGGGATTTTGACGGCTGGGTAAAGCGCCATGTAGCTCACTGTTGTAGGTTATTTAGAGCTGTTTATTACTCTTTCCTGGAGTCGTTAACACACAATTGATCCTTTGAGCTGTTAAATGTTACTTATTAATGATATCTTATCGATTCCAAACGATTACTAGCCGCTAACGTCGAGGAAATACGAATTAACGGTGAGAAGCGCGGTCTGCCTGGGTTAAGTGAATACGTCGCTATGCTTCACTTTAGCCCACGCGGTAGTTGTCAGGGACCGCCGCAAAGGCTGCTGGGATACCTCCGTCTTACAGAATATCTCTCTCAATATCACTTTCAGATCAAGATTGCCATTGTTATGATTGTGTGAATTGTCAGCTTAGAAACCCCAGGCTTGGGGACCTCATATGAAGATTGGCATGCACCCCTGGAGGAAATCCCCTGAGGGTGAGATATTTTTATCACAAAACTGCTTGTATACTTCCCGTTCATGTCAAAACAGGTGGATTTAACTGGTTGGGGGGATGGTAGCATTAAATAAATTATCTTGTTGTTTTGAACTGTTTATTGAGTTATAACATTTATTGATTTTTGTTCCTTGCAAAAGATTGTAAAATATTTCCATACCAGATTTTGACAAAATGGTAAAGAAATATATTTTAAAATATACTGATAATAAAATGTTAGCATAACCTATTTTTAGCTGTAATCAAAAAAAGTATAATCAACTATGATTAGACTTTCAATCATTATAACAGGCTATATTGTCCTTGTCTATTGATTGCACTATTCATATACCAAAGCTAAGGATCTTCACACACTTCAATTGTACATTTCTACCCACATCTTGAGCAATGAGAACATTTCATTTCATACATTTATTTCATTTCAAAAATTTAAGAATACAATTTGTAGTTAATAAGCATTTATTATTATTATTTGAAACACTGTATGGAGATTTAGTTGAACCAGAAATTAACAAAGACAAATTATAA
>JAVTVY010012613.1:0-52396 GCA_036873755.1 Hanleya hanleyi
GGAAGGTTGATGGAACAGCCAATATAGGGAAGCCCCTAATGGGCCAATGGGGTCGAGTGAGGTATCAAATTGAAGCTTAGGTGAAGGGGCATCTGATGCACTGGGTATGGGATTGAACTATCACCCTTCTGCGCATGCGCGGCAGTGAAGGGGTATAAAAATAGCCTTTTTTGAGCTGGGGAAGCCTCTACTGGACCGATGGGGTATTTGCATGCGCACAATCACCCTAATTCAACCCCATACTCAGTCCATCAGATGCTCCTTCACCTAAGCTTCAATTTGATACCTCACTCGACCCTCTACCTGCAAAAAAAATTTTTTAGCTGCTTCAGGAGTGTATAAATACACTCTTTTTTTTAATTTGGAGGTAGTGGGTCGAGAGAGGTATCAAATTAAAGCTTAGGTGAAGGAGCATGTGATGCACTGAGTATGGGGTTGAATTAGAGTGATTCTGCGCATGCGCGGCCCCCCAAAGGTGTGAAAATATACGTTTTGGCATTTAGGGAAGCCCCTAATGCACCAATGGGATGGAGTGAGGTATCAAAGTGAAGCATTCATGAAGGACGATGTAATGGACTGGGTGTGAGAAAAATGATGATGACGTCATGACTAGGGGCTCAGGTGGATGAAAAACTGCTACGGAGTAATAGTCTGTTAAATTTGCACTGGTAAAATCGAAAAAAGTAATAGGGAGGGCCACAGCTGATACAAGTAGGCTGGATGACTGACAGGCAGGCTGGCTGGCTGGCTGATGAAGTCAGGTCAGGTAAGTCAGATTGAATACACCCTTTCCCTAAAAATCAACTCCTTTTATACATTTTACTACTCGCGGCCATCTTGTACCCACCTCCCACATGGCGGCCATCTTGTACCCACCTCCCACATGGCGGCCATCTTGTACCCACCTCCCACATCTTGCACTGACTGACACTGGCGGCCATCTTGTACCCACCTCCCACATCTTGCACTGACTGACACTGGCGGCCATCTTGTACCCACCTCCCACATCTTGCACTCACTGACACTGGCGGCCATCTTGTACCCACCTCCCACATGGCGGCCATCTTGTACCCACCTCCCACATGGCGGCCATCTTGTACCCACCTCCCACATGGCGGCCATCTTGTACCCATCTCCCACATGGCGGCCATCTTGTACCCACCTCCCACATCTTGCACTGACTGACACTGGCGGCCATCTTGTACCCACCTCCCACATCATGACACTGGCGGCCATCTTGTACCCACCTCCCACATCTTGCACTGACTGACACTGGCGGCCATCTTGTACCCACCTCCCACCTCCCACATGGCGGCCATCTTGTACCCACCTCCAACATGGCGGCCATCTTGTACCCACCTCCCACATGGCGGCCATCTTGTACCCACCTCCCACATGGCGGCCATCTTGTACCCACCTCCCACATGGCGGCCATCTTGTACCCACCTCCCACATGGCGGCCATCTTGTACCCACCTCCCACATCTTCCACTCACTGGCGGCCATCTTATACCCACCTCCCCCACATCTTGCACTGACTGACACTTGGCGGCCATCTTGTACCCACCTCCCACATCTTCCACTGGCGGCCATCTTGTACCCACCTCCCACACATCACGCATGCGCACACCGCCCCAATACCGCCCCATTTTTTTTTCTGCGCACACTTATGACGTCACACAAGGTTCTGCGCATGCGCAGTGAGGCGCTACTTCGCCAATTTACGCTATATATACTACTGACATCTCTCTTCTCAGTCGGGGCATTTCCTTTTGTCCGACACCTGGATGAAAACCTACACCTGAGGACCGCATAGATCAACATATAGAGAAGATGATGCAAACATATAAGATCACTAATGAATTTAATCGTCGGGTGAGTCTAGCAGACCGCTTCAGATTTTCAGCTGAAGAAAGACCATCCTTCACAGAGAAATCTGGGTATGCGCTCATCATATCGTCAAAATTCGAACCCGAAATTCTGCCAATTTAGGCACAAACCTCAAAACAAAAGGGAATGGCGCCTCCCGGCAGTTACCAAAAAGGTTCTGCTTTTCGGTTCATCAAATCTTTCACGTATTAATTCGGACCCCCATCCTGATGTGCAAGTAGAGTGCTATCCTCGCCCTAAGTTTCAACATTTTACACAGATTTTGGACCGCTACAACGGGCCTTCCCAACCCGACAAAATTCTCTTGAATATTGGTGTAAATAACAAAGCAGAAGATCCTTCAAAAGCCAGAAGTAATATGAGCAATATGTTGAGCTGTTTGAGACGTAAATTTCCCAAGTCAAAATTGTATTTTATACAGCTCCAAGTTTCGGACACACTTCCAGCCAGTGAATGCTTTTGCATAAATCAGATAAATGAATTTGCCTCTTCAAAAAGACAACTCAAAATTATCCATAGAATCGATCCTGGCAGGTTCAAGGTTGGTAGGGACAACATTCACTGGACTGAAGATACGGCAAATTGCCTCTATTCACACTGGCTCAATACTATAGGTTTAAACTAAATTTGGGACAGGGCACGTGCCACCCTACTCTTGCTCTAGGTACTAATATAGTAAATCTGACTGGTGACCTTGAACTAACACAATCTGACATCTCTCTTCTCAGTCGGGGCATTTCCTTTTGTCCGACACCTGGATCAAAACCTACACCTGAGGACCGCATAGATCAACATATAGAGAAGATGATGCAAACATATCGGATCACTAATGAATTTAATCGTCGGGTGAGTCTAGCAGACCGCTTCAGATTTTCAGCTGAAGAAAGACCACCCTTCACAGAGAAATCTGGGTATGTACCACCAAATGTTGACCAAGAAATTCCAAAAGCTGTTAAGGCCCTTTCAGAGCGAATTAATGACCTAATTTCTAATGGGCGATTCGGAAACATTCCAAACTTATCCTTCAATGAACGCCAATCTTTAACAAAACTACGCAAAAATCACAAAATCGTGTTAAAACCTGCAGATAAGGGCTCAGCTACAGTTATAATGTCAAGGGAAAACTATGTCAAAGAAGCCCAAAGGTTACTTGGCAACCCTAAACATTACAAAAAACTGGATGGAGAAATATGGCCCCAAGATCATCCAAGGCTGCTCAACATTGTGACAAATCTAAATAGCAGGCAAATCATTTCGAACAAACAGTGTGAATACTTAGCACCCAAAAGAGATGCAAGATCGAGACAGTTCTATATCCTACCAAAAATTCATAAACCTATAGATAAGTGGATAGATAACCTTACACCCCCTGGGCGACCTATTGTTTCAGACTGTGGGTCAAATTTTTACCACATTTCGGAATATATTGACTACTACTTGAAGCCTATCGCTAACCGATATAGTAGTTATTTGAAAAACACTGAAGATTTCCTGTCAAAACTGTCCAGCATCCAAGCTCCTCCCAACACCTTACTTGTCACCATGGATATTGAATCCATGTACACTAATATTGATAATGGTATTCAAGCTGTTAAAGATGCTTTTCAAAGATTTCCCGATCCCAATCGCCCAGACAAAGAACTTTTGGAATTATTAGAAATTAGTCTAAAAGGTAATGACTTTGACTTCAATGGAGAGTTCTATCAGCAAATTAGTGGTTGTGCAATAGGTAAAAGGTTCAGTCTAAATTTTGCCACTATCCATGTAGCAGACATTGGGAAGAGCAGGCTTTAAGAAAATTAGATGCAGCCTCTCTTATACCTCAGATATTTAGATGACATTTTTGTACTTTATAACCATTCCAAGGACGATTTCGGAGTATTTTTCGAAACTCTAAATAACCATGACCCAAAAATCAAACTCGAAGTAGTTATTCATGACTCTTCTGTGGATTTTTTGGACCTAACAGTTTTTAAGGGACCTGGGTTTCAGAACACTGGATATTTAGATTACAAGGTCTTTTTTAAACCAACCGATACCCACGAACTCCTACATGCCAAATCTTTTCACCCGACCCATATATTTAAGGTCATAGTCAAATCTCAAATCATTCGATTCCATAGAAATTCGAGCGATATACAGTATTTTCACCACTCATGTGCGATCCTGTTTCGGGCATTGAAACCTAGAGGCTATTCCGCCCGGTTCTTACGGCATATTAAATCCGAAACACTTCGCCAAATCACAAACTGCCAGATAAATGACGTTCGTGAGTCAGAACCTGTAAGGATAAAACATAAACGCCCTAATCATGGCAATGGTAAGACCTCCAAATGTCTAAAACTTCAGTGTAAACTGGACGAAGTAATTGCTACACAATCAACTTCCAAAAGCGAACAGACCAAAAATGAATACAAGCTTAAGGATCAACTAAACTGTGACACGGAGAATGTAATTTATTTAATTACGTGCCGAAAATGCCTGAAACAGTATGTGGGCGAAACTAAGAATAAATTTCGATATCGTGCCAACAGACATAAATCAGACATCAGTTTAGACAATGAAGCCCCGGCCAATGAGCATTTTAATCTACCGGAACATTCATTTCAGCACCATTTTCAAATTATGCCAATAGAAAGAATTCCTACATTTACAACACAGGAAGAAACTAACAATCACCGCGCACTTCGTGAATCCTTCTGGATCAAAACACTTCAAACACGGCAACCCTTTGGTATGAACATAAACCCAGGTAAAGTTGCTAACAAAGAGTTTATTCCCTTCGTTCTCCAATATAGCCGTAGGAATGTTGAAGCGGTCCGTCTACTGAAGGTCCGCTTGCCATTTAATCTGAGACCTATCATAGCGTACTCAACAAATCGGAGCTTACGCGATTTATTGGTAAGGAGTAAACTTCATCCCATAACGTGATCATTATCACGTGAAATTCTACACGGCATAAGCTAATATATAGCGGCCCTATTTGAACTCTATACGAAACTTGTCTCTAGGAACATTTTTAAGATAAGAGATTTATAAATCCCTGTACCAGTGCCTTCCACTTTTGAAAAATGTACATGTCCATGCAGAGAATACATGAATTTGCACATGCACAAAGTACATGTACGTAGACTTGGGCGCAAAATACATGTACATGGACATGCACAGAATACATGTACATCGACATGTGTAGAGAACATGCACATGGACAGGTTACATGTTGATGGACATGCGCAATGTACATGAATATGCACAGATTACGTGTACATGTACAGGGTACATGTACATGGACAGGCTTCATGCACAGGAAACTTGTACATGGACAGAGAGCATGAACATGGAGAGAGAGAATTAAGGTTTAACGTCGCATTCCGCAATATTTCAGCTATATAGCGACATGGACAGAGTGTATGTACATGAACATGAACAGAGTATGTATACAAGTACGTGGACATGGATGCACTGTACATGTATATGGACATGCGCAGAGTACAAGTACATTGACATGTGTAGAGAGCATACACATGGACAGGTTACATGTTGATGGACATGCGTAATGTACATGAATATGCACAGATTACGTGTACATGGACAGGCTACGTGTACGTGTACAAGAAAAATCTACATAGACAGAGTGCATGTTCATTGAGAGAGAGACAATTAAGTTTTAACGTCGCATTCAGCAATATTTCAGCCATATAGCGACATGGACAGTGTGTATGTATAGGGACATGAACAGAGCCTGTATGCATGGACATGAACAGAGTACATGTACATGGACATGCACAGAGTACATGTACATTGACATGTGTAGAGAACATGCACATGGACAGGTTACATGTTGATGGACATGCGCAGTGTACATGGATATGCACAGATAACGTGTACATGTACAGGGTACATGGACAGGCTACGTGTGCATGTACAATAAACATGTACATGGACAGAGTGCATTTTCATTGAGAGAGAGAGAGAATTAAGGTTTAACGTCGCATTCTGCAATAGTTCAGCCATATAGCAACATGGACAGCGTGTATGTACAGGGACATAAACAGAGTACATGTACATGGACAAGCACACAGTACATTTACATGTGCAAGGAACATGTACATTGAGAGATTACCTGTCCAGGCATATAATATATGCTCAGGCACACAGTATATGTACATGGATATGCACAGAATACATGGACATGCACAGATTACATGAGCATGAACATGCGCAGAGTACATGAACATGCATGGACAAGGAACATCTATATGGATAGATTACCTATACATGGACATTGTGCAGAGTGCATGTTCATTGAGAGAGAGAGAATTAAGGTTTAACGTTGCATTCCGCAATATTTCAGCTACATGTATATAGCGGCATGGACAGAGACTATGTACAAGGACTTGAACAGAGTATGTATACATGGATGTGAACAGAGTACACGTAGAATGACATGCACAGAGTACATTTACATGGACAAGGAACATGTACATTGACAGAATGCATATACTTGAACTTATTTCATGTACAGGCAAATAGTACATGAACAGGCACACAGTACATGTGCAGGGATATGCACAGAATACATGGACATGCGCAGAGTACATCTACATAAGACATGCACAGAGTACATGAATTTGCACAGAGTGCATGCACATGAGCATACGCAGAAGTTTTGTACATGGACTTGCTCAAAGTACATGTTCATGGACAGGGTACACATGGATAGATTTCCAGTACATGGACAGTGTACAGCGTACCTTTACATGGACATGCACAGAGTACATGAATATGAACATGCACAAAGTACATATACTCAGACTTGGGTACACACTACATGTACATGGACATGCACAGAATACATGCACATCGACTTGTGTAGAAAACATGCACACGAACAGGGCACATGTTGACGGACATGCGCAATATACATGGATATGCACAGATTACGTGTACCTGTTCAGAGTACATGTACATTGACAGGCTACGTGTACATGTACAAGAAACTTGTACGTGGACAGAGTGCATGTATATGGAGAGAGAGAATTAAGGTTTAACGTCACATTCCGCAGTATTTCAGCTATATAGCGACATGGACAGAGTGTATGTACATGACCATGAACAGAGTGTGTATACATGGATATGAACATAGTACATATACATGTACATGCATAGAGTACTTTTATATAGACAAGGAACATGTACATTGAAAGATTACATGTACAGGCCCATAGTACATAGTATATGTACATGGGTATGCACAGAATACATGGAAATGCGCAGAGTACATGTATATGGACATGCACAGTACATGTACATGAACAAGGAACATGGACATTGACAGACTATATGTACATGGACAGATTACATGTACAGGCACATAGTACATGTCCAGGCACATAGTACATGTTCATGGATCTGCACAGAATCCATGAAAATGCGCAGAGTACATTTACATGGACTTGCGCAGAATATATGTACATGAGCATATGCAGAATTTTTGTACATGGACTTGCTTAAAGTACATGTACATGGACAGGATACATGTACATGGACAAGGAACATGTATATGGATAGACTACCTGTACATGGACAGTGTACATGGACATGAACATGCGCAAGTTACATGTACGTGACATGGACGCACAATACATGTACATGCAAAGAGTACATGAATATGAACATGCGCAAGGTACATGTACGTGGACAAAGGCGCACAGTACATGTACATTGACAAGTGTAGGGAACATCAACATGAACAGGGTACATGTTGATGGACATGCGCAATGTACATGGATATGCACAGCTTCGTATTGTACAGGGTACATGTACATGCTACATGGACATGGACAAGGAACATGTACATGGATAGAGTGCATGTACATGAAGAGAGAGAATTAAGGTTCAACGTCGCATTCCTCAATATTTCAGCTATATAGCAGAGTGTATGTACATGGACATGATCCAAGTACAGGGACATGCATAGAGTACATTTGCATGGACATGGAACATGTACATTGAGAAAGTATATGTACATGGTCAGACAACATGTCCAGGCACATAGTACATGTACATGGATATGCACAAAATACATGTCCATGCGCAGAGTACATGTACATGGACTTGTGCAGAGTGCATGTACATGGCCATGCACAGAGTACATGTACATGGACTTGTGCAGAGTACATGTACATGGCCATGCACAGAGTACATGTACATGGACTTGTGCAGAGTGCATGTACATGAGCATACCCAGAAGTTTTGTACATGGACTTGCTCAAATTACATATAGATGGACAGGGTACATTTACATGGACAAGGAACATGTATATGGATAGATAACCGGTACATGGACAGTGTAAATGGGCATGAACAGGCGCAGAGTACATGTACATGGACACACACAGAGTACATGAATATGAACATGCGCAAGGTACAAGTACGTGGACATAGGCGCACAGTACATGTACATGGACATGCACAGAGTACATGTACATGGACATGCACAGAGTACATGTACATTGACATGAGTAGAGAACTTGCACATGGACAGGGTACATGTTGATGGACATGCGCAATTTACATGTACATGGGTATGCGCAGATTACTTGTACATATACAGGGTACAAGTACATGGACATGCTACATGCACAAGAAACTTGTGCATGGACAGAGTGCATGTACATGGCGAGGGAGAGAAGGTTTAACGTTACATTTCGCAATATTTCAGATATATAGCGACATGGACAGGGTGTATATACATGAACATGAACGGCGTATGTATACATTGATAGGCACAGAGTGTATGTACATGCACAGAGTACATTTCTATGGACAGAGAACATGTACATTGACATATTACATGTACAGGCCCATAGTACATGTAAAGGCATATAGTACATGTACATGGATATGCACAGAATACATGGACATACACAGAGTACATGGACATGCACAGATTACATGTACATGGACAAGGAACATGTATATTGACAGAGTATGTATACATGGACAGATTACATGTACAGGCACATAGTACATGTTTGTTTGTTTAAACTTATTTATTGTACAAACTGTAGTACATTGGATTGGGGTCAAGTTCTAATCAACTTATTCACTTCTCTCCCTACAAATATGCATACATAACATGTGTTCACAACGACAAAAATAATGACGTTCTGGCTGAACCTGTGTGAATATATACATGTCACAAATGAGATGTGTTTTAGATTTGCATTAAATAGTACAAGTATAGGCACATAGTACATGTACAGGGATATGCAAAGAATACATGGACATGCGCAGACTATATGTACATGGACATGCACAAGTACATGTACATGTACTTTCGCTACTACTCGTAAAGATGACGTCACCGATGACGTCACAGATGCTGTGTACATTCCTCAAATCGGGGTCCACACCCCGAGAGCTACAAAATGACACCTCCCACTACACATTCGGACCAATAGTGGCCCATCTCTACCCCAAACACACCCCCTCGCACCCCCAAAATGATCACTTTACTTACTACACCCAACTGCGCATGAGCAGATTGACGCGACTTGCAATAAAAAACACACCATTTTGACTCTACCCCACTAAATCTTCAATTTGACACCTCCCACGAGCTATTCGGACCAATAGTGGTCCATCTCTAACCCAAACACACCCCCACGCCTCCCCAAACTGCCTGTTTTCTATACTACGGCCAGACTGCGCATGCGCAGAATATTGAATATGAACGATACATTAGTCCAGTCGGATGCTCCTCCACGGGAGCTTCAAAATAAGACCTCATACGACAGCATCGGACCAATAGGGGCTCACCTAGACCCCAAAACGTTCACTCAGCGCTATTTACCCACTACGCATACGCACAGTGACTTTTTCAAAAAAATTCACCGCTTAGCTTCGGGACCCTACCCATCTTGTTCTACGTGGTGAGTCGTGAAGAACAAGATCCCACAACCCATATCGCAATGAACATGTGTGAATTGCCCAGTATGGACCTGTCCACTGACCTCCGTGAACTTTTCGAAAAATTTCACCGCTTAGCGCCGAGACCCTTCCCATCGTGTTTTACGAGGTGAACCAAAGAAAACAAGACCCCACAACCCATAGTTAAATCCACAAAAAATGACCACCCCTATACCCCATACAGGCATTTTCTCGTATAGATGCAAATGTGCGAATCAGGCTCTATTTTAGGGGTAAAGTCCGTGTTCCGCATTTTATATTTTCGGGACAAATCCCCAATTTACATATACCCACTCCCCCACCCTGCCTCTGTCGTCAGGCCCCGATAAGCCGGGGACCGATATTAGCCCCTCTAGATCTGGTTGATAGGAGTTTTCCCCTATTGTAGGGGTAAAATCCTCGTTCCGCTTTTTATATTTTTGGGACAAATCCTAATCTTACATGACTCGATAGGCAGGCCCCGGTAAGCCAGAGACCGATATTAGCCCTTTTGGACATGGTTGATAGGGGCTTTCCCCTATTTTAGGGGTAAAGTGCGTGTTCCTTTTTTTTTATATTTTCGGGACAAATCCTAAACTTACACACACCCAATCACCCACCCTGCCTCTTTCGGCAGGCCCCGATAAGCCGGGGACCAATATTAACCCATCTAGACCTGGTTGATAGGGGTTTTCTCTATTTTACCGTGTTCCGTTTTTTATAGGTTCAAACCCAATCCTAATTCTACGTACACCCACTCACTCACCCTATCTCTCTCGGCAGGCCCCGATAAGCGGGGGACTGATATTAGCCCCTCTAGACCTGGTTGATAGGGGTTTCCCCTATTTTGGGGGTAAAGTCCGTGTTTCGCTTTTTATATTTTCGGGACAAATCCTAGTTTTACAGGCACCCACCCATGAATTGATTGATCTGTAGGAGCGCTTCACTTTGACACATCTCATGACCCAGTCGGACCATTTCCATAACCTTTGTCTACTGCGCATGTACAGAATGACGTCAGTCCCACGTCACCCACTACGCATGCGCACAGCAACTTTTTAAAAAAAATTCAACCCATCGCTTCGGGAACCCGCCCATCGTGTTCAACGTGGTGAGACGGGAAAAACAAGATCCCACAACCCATACCGCAATGCGGGTTTCTCATTAGGTTCAACCTTGTCCACTGAGCCAGTATGGGCCTATGCAGACGTTCGTGAACTTTTCAAAAAGTTTCACCGCTTAGCTTCTATACCCCTCCCATCGTATTCTACAGCTCGAGACGAAGAAAACAAGATCCCACAACCCATAGTAAAATCCACAGGAAAAAAAAAAAAAAAACCCATACCCCATACAGGCATTCCCCGTATAGATGCAAATGTGCAAATCAGGGGAGATCACCCGGAATTTGCCCTACAGAGGGTTCGCCCTGTCCGAGTTGTCTTCCTTTCCTCCAGAGGGCAGCACCATTGATACCAAAAGGGGAATCCCCGAAGCAAGCGCCGCCATTTTGTATGTCTATTTTTTGCGGAGACATAATGGACAATAAACGCTCGACCCTGGGGTCGCACTGATCATGGACTCGTCATAATAACATCGTACAACACCTGTAGGTTGTGTTTATTACTATAAGTCTCACTTCCCACGGTTTCGTGTATTTTTTTTTTGTTTTTTGTGCCAATACGGTTTCTCACTGTATGGAGAAACCGAGGGTTCACCACTTGCCATTTATGCTGGGCATAGTGCTGGCGATATTGTCGGGACCATTTTATATGTTCAAACCCAATCCTAATTTAACATACATCCACCAAGCAAGGGAAAGGGCCGATGGAGTCTTATTGACCTACTTATTTGTTCCCCCGGATTTGGCCCAGATGTCACGTGATCGTCACGTGACCAAGTACCCCATTAAATTTTACCCGGGGGAACAGGTCAATAAGACTCCATCGGTCCTTTCTCTACTACTTGCAATGTATTTTGATTTAGAAGATATTCAGTTCAGAGAATAATGACTATTCAAACCCAAAATACTTTCAGAGAATATTCAAAGACACACATTCATGAATATTTCCCATGATATTAGTAAGGGTAGAGAGTCAGAAACTTTATTTAGCGTCGGTATAATGTACAACCAGAAAATATTAGCTCTGAACGAGCTATTGACCGACAAACAAATGTATAATAACAATAAAGACGTAGAAATATATAAAAAAGCAATAAATTTTCATCAAATATTTTCATTTCGAATATTTGTTTGTCTTCTTATTTAATCGTTTTTAATTATTGAATTATTATGCCTGTGTAATCACACATTTATTATATCAATGTAATCCCACACATATTTACAAATAATATAAAGAGGGCTTAACTGAATTACATAAACATGTGCTCTGAATGAGCTATTGATCGGCTAACTATTGTATAATTACAATAAATATAGGACATATAATGAATTTTCATTAAAGTGATCGTAAACCCTCAAGTAAAGTTTCTATAAAATGAAAGACCATTGCGAACAGTGTCGAAAAATATTTATTTTAATTTTTCACGATTTTATTACACAGAGTAAACTGCAATTAAAGCATGGTATTTAATTGTTAACACATTGAGCCTTCACGCATTTTCACGTGATTCAAGCTTAAGGTATGTATACTTTAAGTTTCAACACAGACTCACTGCTCCAATGTGCATGTTTCACCAAAATCTGGGAGATGGTGACTCATGAGTGTCGAGTCAATTTGAATCTGTATTTAATTTCCCAGATTTTGGAACATGCAAATTGGAACAGTGAGTCTGTGTTGAAACTCAAAGTATACATACCTTAAGCTTGAATCAAGCACTGGAAAGTGCATACAAAGTTTGAAATATATGTATTAAGGCAATGTGACGTGACTGGACCTAAATATGATTGCAACAGACCACTATAGAATACCATGCTTTAATTGCAGTTTACTCTGTGTAATAAAATCGTAAAAAAGGAAAATAAATATTTTCCGACACTGTTCGCAATGGTCTTTCATTTGATGGAAACTTTACTTGAGGGTTTACGATCACTTTAAATTTCCATATCACAACATTAGTTTGTTTTCTTATTTGTTTTTAATTTGCATCTAAGCATGGATTATTATATCTATCCAGTCGCGCACATAATTACAAATAATTTTGAGTTAAGGATGAGTGGGTGAGTTGGGCTTTTTCCAACACTTTTTAGTCAAAAAACGATGTAGTCTACTTGTTCCTAGACATCAGGCTACCCACATGTCCTATTGTCCTGGACACTAATCAGCCCAGCCAGTACAACACCCGGTCACCCAACCAAGTATTTACCGGGCACTACTGGTTTTCCTCACTTTATAAAGTTTGCAAATTGCACATCCGCAGTGAGGCACTCACGTCTGGCGGTGATGCGGTCACTTCCGGGGAGAAGCCTTGTCGGACAGAAAATAGTCCCATGTCAACGAAACTGACTTCAAATACGCGGCGGGTCGCCTAAATCGTCGGGAATGGCCGGTTGATTGATATGGGTGGTCGATTTATAACTTTATTTAAGGTCGAACAACATGTCAGCAGAAGCCGGTGGCTATCCGACTATCCATGCGCAGGAGTAGGATATTTGGTACACGTGATAAGGTTGAATACACGATTGTCTATCCGTATAGCCACGAAAAAACGGATGAAAACATTGAGAGTTAGACTTATAGTACACAGCATTGCCATGTATTGTTCTACTCCCCAATGCGGGTGATTTGTAAATAGACATAAAATTGTGAGAAAAGGACATGGGAATGGACGTTTTGGGGTCGAGATGGACCATAGGTGTCATAGTGAAGCACTCGTAGAGAAGCCTCCACTGGACTGGTGGGCCGTGGAAGTAGGGGCTATGGCGCGCATGGGCAGTGGTAAAAATGCATTGGAATGGCTATTTTGGGGTCGCGGTGGCCCAATATTGGCCCGAATGGGTCGTATGGAGTGTCATCTTAAAGCCTTCGTGGAACAGCATGTGGATAAGGTGTTAACGGATTTGTATTACAGCCCAGTCAGTTCAGCCGCTTATAGCGCTGTGGGAGCGCTCGCTCGAGCTTCGCAGTCCCAAGGCATCAGTCGAGTTCTCGAATGGTTAAAACCCCAACACACTTATAGCTTACATCGACCAGCCTAACGGCATTTTCGCCGTAACCGAGTCATCGTAGAAGGCATAGACGCACAATGGCAGGCAGATTTGGTCGATATGAATCGATTTGCTGCCCACAGTGATGGACATCAGTACATGTTGACCTGTATCGATATTTGTGGTACTCATCCGGACCAAAACAGGGGAGAATCTTGTATAGGCGTTCCAGCAGATTTTCAAGACGGGTCGCAAACCCCTCTATTTGCAAACGGATGAAGGCACAGAATTTCTCAACCGAAACTTTCAAGCCTTTCTCAAGAAACAGAAGGTGTTTTTTTCTTCTATACGCACAACGAAACCAAAGCCTCTGTGGTGGAACGGTTCAATCGGACCTTGAAATGACGGATGTACAAGTATTACAGCCAAAAACACCCGACGGTACATCGATGTGCTACCTCAACTGGTCCGAGGGTACAATCGAGCCTATCATCGCAGTATCCAACGGGCTCTCGTCGATGTGACGGAACGCAACGAACATCAAGTGCGCCGTACGCTGTACTCACCACCTGAAGCACCTATAACTTCACCCCGTTACAAACGCGGAGATGTGGTACAAATCAGTAAAGTCAAAGGTCAATTTGAGAAAAGTTACTTGCCCAACTGGAGTGATGAGCACTTTGTCATTGTTCGCCATAGTCCCCGAAACCCACACGTCTATCAACTGGAAGATATACAAGGAGAAACACTGCAATTCACGTTTTACGAGGCGGAATTACAACCGGTCGTGAAAACACAGAAAGACTACTACACGGTGGAGAAGATTTTGAAAACGGAACGTCGACGTGGCATCCCATATCATTTCGTCAAATGGCAAGGCTGGCCCAGTTCGTTTAATTCCTGGGTCTCAGCCCGTGACATGAAACGGGTATAAATTCTACCTCACGTCTCCTACAGCGTTCAGTCTAGGGCTGTACCATGGATAGTAGACAACTTCCTTTACTGCTGCGTACTCGAAAAGTACAAGTCGGTACTGTCGTGTGCATACTAGCGCTTCTGGGTGTCTTGTTTGGAGGTGTCTTCTACGACTTGGCGTACCTGATATCCTGTTTCAACCTACCATCCATCTCACCCACACCTGTCATCCCGCCACCCCAACGTCAATACGCTACCAACACCACAACCAAGAACAACAACACCACCATCCTGCAGGCACCTACCACCACTCTGCGGAACATCAAGAAGGTAACCATACTGGAGGCGCCTGCTCGGCGGAACATCACGAGGGTCTATTCAACTCTGGGGGCATCTACCATCACCACCACCACCACCACCACCACCACCACTACTCCGTCTATTCTTACCATCAACAGGGTACCATCGACGACGACCGCACCTACTACCAGGGCAAAACTACGGCATCTTAGGACTTCGACAAGTGTAGTGGGTCTTGTACCACGATTACCACGGCAACGGTAATCCCAGGACTACGATCCCCGGTGGGATCCGCGACAAGGGTGGTGGGCCTCTGAACGCTTGGCCCAAAACACCAAATAACTAGTGTGGTGGAAAATGGATACACGGTTGCAGCATCCTTTCACGTGTCTCATCGCTGGGCCGACCGGTTCGGGGAAAACACACTTCGTTCAACATCTCATCCAACATGGGTCAGCCCTCATTTCTCCTCCCGTGGCCCGCATCCTTTGGTGTTATGGAGCTTGGCAGCCTGCGTACGAGGAACTGGCACGGAGTCCTGGACTCACCTTGGTGGAAGGGTTACCCCCAGAGGAGGCCCCGGACACGTTGGTGGTCGTGGATGATCTGATGGCCGATACGGATAGTCGAGCGACTCGGCTCTTTACCAAAGGGAGCCATCATCGCCGGCTGAGTATCATCTACATCGTCCAAAATCTCTTCAGGAAGAACAAAGAGCACAGGAACATCAGTTTATATGCCCAGTATGTGGTGTTGTTCAAAAACCCCAGAGACGCGTCACAAATTATGCACCTGGCGAAACAGATGTGCCCTAAAAACACTGCCTTTGTACGAGAAGCCTTTGAAGATGCCACCCAGGAAGCCCATGGCTACCTGCTCATCGACTTGAAACAAGGGACACCCTCGGCACTTCGATTGCGGACCCACATTTTTGCCGGTGAGTTCCAGACGGTGTACACGCCCAAATAAAAGGACAAGAAAGAACACCCTAGCATTCACTTCCTCATCATGTCTGCGCGGATACGTATCACGCGCCGGCGCTTCGCATGTTACGCAGCGCGCCACCGGTGGTGGTCCGGGCCCTGGTGCGCGGCGGACGCGGCATTGGTACGGTGCTTGTGTGAATTCGCTCATAATGTGTTAAAAGGGAATGTGCCCCTCAGTCCTCTGCAGAAAGGGAAATTGCAACGGCACAAGACGGGTCTCCGAACGCTGGTGAAGAAGACGAGTTTAAAGAAAAAGAAACGGGTGTTACAGAAAGGTGGATTTCTCGAGGCACTACTCGCTCCATTAGCAGCCTCCATACTGGGACCGTTAGTAGGGTCCATCTTGGGTGGAGGACGCTAACGTCATGGAACATACGAAAAAATGATGCTGGTCGAACCTCGACTGTTACAAAGCTGGCAATCACCCTACCCTGTCCCTGCCACGGTTCAACAACTGCAGTCCCTCAATGAAGAGATGAATAGCATACTTCAACGTCGACTGCCCGATCACATGAAAATTCAACTCTACCATCAGACGCTGAACCGCTACAAGACGTTTATGGATCAATATAGGGGTGGTCCAACATCATCACCACCACCACCACAACCACCATCACCACCACCAGCCTCATCATCACCTCAGCTCGAAGATGAAGTGTTGGCCGGTGTCCCTAAGGCGTTCAAGACCAAGGCCCGTTTATTGTTGGACCGGGTGAAACAGAATCCTGATGTGGGTTGGATCGATCAGGGGGAACTGCTTATTCGAAACCGAATGGTGCCGGGGTCCCATATCACCGATCTGATCAACGATACGGTGCTCTCTCGCAAACACTCTAATCCACCGGGTTGGGAAGATTTTGCTCAAGCGTTGAAAGACACACACGTCCCTCAAGAATTGGTGGGGAATCCTCAACGCTGGACTTGGATGCAGAAACCGTGGATGCAACAATCGCCGAGTGGCCTACCACCACCTTTTTGGGAAGATACCCCTTTGACACCCCCCAAAACACCCCTCACGGCGGGCACGTTCTTTTCATCCCTATTCGAAATCTAAGACGGGTAGCAAGTCACCGTGACGATCACGACGGCGGATACAACCGCCCAAGGCCTGGGACCCCTATTGAAGCCGGGAACGGAAGCAGAAAAGCTCAGTCGTCATGTTTTACCTCACGTTGCCCAGTAACAGTCCGCTCGATGTAGTGAAGGATATATATCCACCTTCACTGGATTTGAAGGAAACAGATAACCCTACAGGCACATCATATTTAGATCTATATCTCTATAAAAATGAAGCGGGCATTCTCTCTCGTCGACTTTATGACAAAAGAGATGATTACAATTTCGACATCGTAAACTATCCCTTTCTGGATAGTAATATTCCAGTGGGACCTGCATATGGCGTATACATATCTCGCCTAGTAGCATTTGCTGGATCCTGTGTTAAATGTGACGATTTTAATCAACGCCACAAAACATTGTTACAGAAACTTATACAACAGGGCTATTCCAACAAGCGCCTCCACTCAAGGTTTCTCAAATTTGGCGATACATATCGCATGCTGATAGCAAAATACGAACGTAGCGTGCAAGATCTATGGCGTTACGTTTCGTAACTTGTGTCTAATTCCGGTTAACCCGGGGCTAGGGGCCGTTTGAATCCATGTACTTCAAGATCCTCGTGGTGTTCATATGAACAGTCACAATCAAAGCGTGACTGAGATACATCATTCTCTAGATGACGACTTTGCAACGATTATTATGGATTAAGAATACTGATCAGCGATACGGATTTTATATTTTTGGAACATCATGATGTCTTGTCGGCATCATTGAAAACTGTTGACTGCTTCTCTCTTGCAGGAAACTAGCCTATGTTTATGTATACTATGATTGTCTTTTTGAATTTGGTGCTAATACTGTTATATGGAATATGGAATAGATCTTTGGATTATGGACGCGGATATTCTTTAATGGACGACGGCTGAATTATGGATGACGGACTAGACGCTTGTAATCCTGACAACACCTTGGCCAAGTACGTGACCCAGTTACCGCAACCGTTGCATTTACCTGGACGGTGGGAATGTGGACTCGTGGATATTCAATACCCTTACTCGTGGTACAACGTGCGAGACAAGGACGTGTGGTACGAGGTGACCTACGAAGGCAAAGTAACCCGACTGACCCTACCCGAAGGCCAATACGATACCCCCAAGGAGTTCATACAGGGGCCGAGAACACTGATGCATTATAAGTCTCTACGGGTCGTCACGAAAACTTCAAAACCCGTCAAATCCTTCCCCTTCATCAATCATGTGGACTTCGATTACAACACACACAACGACAAGGCCTGTTTCCTTCTCAGCCCCAACGTGAGTGTCGAACTCAGTCCTAGCCTACAGCAAATGTTAGGTCTCCCTCACCTGGTCTACTCGGGTCCGACAGAGCCGAAATTACGATGGATATGAAAGTGGGTATGTACGGACTCTACGTCTACTCGGACGTTGTCGACAACCACATTGTCGGGGATGTCAACACACCTCTGTTACGGGTGGTCCCCATTAGAAAGAAGTATGGAGATCAAGTCACCCAGAGTTTCAACCACATACTCTATCTACCCGTACGACAGACCGATATCAACACGATCACGGTGGATATAAGAGATGACACGGGACGCCCGGTCGCATTCGAACGAGGGAAAGTGGTGCTGACACTTCATTTCCGACAAGCACGTTCTCCCCACTTCGTATAATGTACGTGCCTTACCAATGCCATACGGCCAGCTATGCCGACTATTACAAACGGGAGGTGGAGGTCAGGTCTTTAGCGGTGCACGCATGCAACGAGGTCACGGGCTGGGAAACATACTGGGAAGCATTGTCAAAACGTTCTTGCCCCTTGGTGACACGTGGAGTAAAAGCGGTGGGCAAACAAGCGGTACGCAGTGGACTGCAAGTCACCGGTGATGCCTTGAGTGGTACGGCAGCCCGACAAGCCTTGAAACGACGGGCCAAAGAAGCAGGCAGCGTCTTGGTCGCCAAAGCCCTTAAAAGACAACCCCCGTCACATGGGTGAGTCATTCGACGGCCAACACACCGACGACGCACACCCCAGAAGAAGAGAGACATCTTCGCATAATGGCATTCATTGACTTCGAGTGATGTCCGTCTACCAACAGTGAATTGGATTTGTGGACTATTCCACCCACACAGACCAGTGTCGCCGAGGGTCGTTGGGGTTGGGTAGAACATCGTCTCCTGGCTAGCCTGACGGGAACGGGACCGCTTGAATTTACCATTGGAAACAAAGATACGGCCTACCTGGATTTAGCCCACACGTACTTTTACGTGAAAGCCAAAGTGGTGAAAGGAGACGGGACGGACATCGAGGACGAAGCGATCGTAGCCCCGGTGAATCTCATCAGTACGTCCACCAATACGCACCCGTACCGAGCCTACATCGAGACGATGTTGTCGTACGGAGAAGATGCCGAAAAAACACACTTGTCAGCCCCACTGTACTACAGAGATACGCCCGGTGAAATGGATACCACCACCGTTGCCAATGGAGGGTTCATCCAACGCAGGCGGTTTACAGCCGGTAGCAGGCCCGTCGATATGGGTCGACTGCACGCCGACCTGTTCCTGCAAGACCGCTACATGATGAACGAGGTATCCATCAAGATCAAGTTGATCCGTTCTCCACCCACTTTCGCCTTGATGGCCGGCGGAGATCCCGCCAATTACAAGATCGTCATAGAAGATGCAGGCCTGTTTGTCCGTACGGTGGATTTGCAACCGCGTGTGTTGGTGAGTCACATGGAAGCCTTATCGAAAAAACCAGCCCTGTAACCCATCCGACGTGTACAGACCAAGGTGTTCTCTGTGTCAGCGGGTACGATGATGGCCAATCGTGAAAATTTATTTCTAGGAGATCTGCCTAAACGTCTTACCCTGGCGTGTGTCACCAACACCAGCTTTAATGGGACCTTGGGTGAGAATCCGTTCCACTTTCAACATTTCAGCATCAACTTTGTGGCGCTGCACGTGGCTGGCCATCAAATCCCAGCATGTCCTTTACAACCGGATTTGGGTAACCATCAACATGTGCGGAGCTACCTGAACCTGTTTACAGCCACAGGACAAAACAATCAGGACGAAGGAAATACCATCACTCGACGAGACTGCCCGTGGGTACACTTTGTTCGCCTTCGACCTCACCCCTACCTTGGAACACGATCATCAGCTGGCTTTGCTCAAGAAAGGAAACTTACGGTTGGAACTGCGTTTCTCCGTAGCTCTACCCCATACCATGAACGTGATTTGCTACGCCCAGTTTGATAACGTCATCACAGTGGATCAGCAAAGAAACGTCCTGTGTGACTACGCCAGCTAGAGTCATGGATACAGAGCAGCTCATCGCTATACCCCAGCTGGATCCCCGGGTACCCTTTCGACGTGTGTTTCCACGCAATGTATTTCCCACCACCCCATCCACCCCTGCGGCCTACATCCTGAATACAGACCCTCGTACTCGGCCGGGGGAATATTGGGTGGGTGTATACGTGGAAGCCCTGGGTCAAGGAGAATACTTTGATTCCTACGGACTTGCACCCCTGCATCCCCATTTGACCCAGTTCTTGGACGAATCTACTACAGTCTGGCGCTGGAATACTAAAAGATTACAAGGACCCTTGAGTAGTGTATGCGGACAGTATCTCAATCAATGTTTTATCTCAATCACCGGAGTAGAGGACATTCTATGCAGACGATCGTACAGATGTTTGATGATTATTCTCAAGCCGAAGACCGTGATGTACTTGTATACGACTGGGCTGCCTGCCTCTCGTTTTAATGTTCATGCTCCATTTCTCTGGTTGTCTTAATTTCCACTGCGCGGTGTTCTTAGTGTTTGTCCTGACGTTGTTGTTCTGACGTTCATTGATGTTCAATAAAAATTCATGAAAACACAAGTGACGTTTTGACTTTTTTTATATTCAGGTGAACAAGAATGTATAGAATATGTACAAAGAATGTGAACAATAGAGTAGGTATGTAAAAACTGTCAGGAGTAGGATTCGAACCCACGACCTGCATTGCGCAGACCAGCACTTAGGCCTGGCGCCCGGCGGCCATCCCGACTTTTACAGTTATCATGTACGCTATTTGTTATAGTTATAGTTTTAACTCGTTGTATCATGAGAAGTATATCAAAAGTCATAGTTTCCAGGTAGGTAGTACTGACTCCATCGGGAAGGACTTTCCGTTTCGGGTAGAAAAATGTGAAGGCATCCCGTTTCTGGATGTACGTCCGCATCTGGTGGTCGACGACCCGGAATCCTCTGTTAGTGCTACTCGCACTGGCCTGGCTTTGCAACACGCCCAGGTAGAGGGCTTTGTCGATGGCAGGTCACGCTGGTTTACTCCTTTGCAACTAAACTTGTTGTTTCCATCTCCACCGTAACAATAGTACGTTTTGGACGACAGGGCGATCATGGCATCTCCACTCCACTCTAACTTGAAGAGGCCCGGCGTCCGCTTGTCGTACTGGTAATGGTCTTTTCTCGGTAGACACTGGTCCCGTTCTGCCTCATACTGCGCGCGTAATTCGGGTTTGACGACTGACTCCCAATCCACATTAGAGACGGCCATATAGGCAGAGTTCGTGTCCATCTCCGTTAATTTCCAGTCTAATGGATTGAAATTACAAGCGTCCAGTCCGTCATTCATAATCCAGCCGTCGTCCATTAGAGAACATCCGCGTCCATAATCCAAAGACCTATTCCATTTTCCACATAACAGTATTAGCACCAAATTCAAAAAGACAATCCAGAAATATCAAATCCGTATCGCTGATCAGTATTCTTAATCCATAATATTCGTTATAGAGTCGTCATCTAAAAAAAAGATGTATCTCAGTCACGCTTTGATTGTGACTGTTCATATGAGTACTATGAGGATCTTGAAGTACATGGGTTCATACGGCCCCTAGCCCCGGGTTAAGCGGAATTAGACACAGGTTACGAAACGTAGCGCCATAGATCTTGCACGCTACGTTCGTATTTTTCTATCAGCATGCGATATGTATCGCCAAATTTGAGAAACTTTGAGTGGAGGCGCTTGGTGGAATAGCCCTGTTTTATAAGTTTCTGCAACAATGTTTTGTGACGTTGATTAAAATCATCACATTTAACACAGGATCTACCAAATGCTACTAAGCGAGATATGTATACGCCATATGCAGGTGCCACTGGAATATTACTATCCAGAAAGGGATAGTTTACGATGTCGAAATTGTAATCATCTCTTTTGTCATAAAGTCGACGAGAGAGAATGCCCGCTTCATTTTTATAGAGATAGACCCATGAAATCATATAAAAATTGCAGCATCCTCACCTTGGCCACCTGGTATACCATACATCCAATTTGGAGCGGTAAGTTGTAACGCGTGGTCTTTTTGGCTGAAGTGACTTCATACGTATCATCATCGATGACGTCCACGGACCGAAACAGGGGTGAGTTGATCTTTTTTGCGCGCTTGTTTGGTAGTGCAGATATTCACTTTCATTTGCTTATCTTGGTTTGTCACCGTTTTTCCATAGTAGCCATTGCCCGTCAGATTCCAGGATTCCCCGATAATGGCGTGACTGGGATCTTTATCTCCTTGACGACGGGCAGACGTCACGATTTTCTGCGTGCCCCGCAAAATAGTCGTTCGGTACATACTGTATCATTTGATAGACTCGCGTCACTTCGAGGCCGTGGCTCATGTACCATTGTAGTAGCGGGGTACCCAGCAAGATTTTTTCCTCCCACATGCTCCCGATCAGCATCCGACGAGGACGAGGCAGGCACTCGTGTTGCTCAGCATAGGCGCCCATGGTGTCTCCAATGTCATCCCGACTCACCGGCGTGTTTTTAAAGATGGGTGGGCACTGGGCGAATAGTGGCTTGAGGTTGTCGGGAACATGCAGGTCGCATTCCACAAACCCGTAGAGGTTCCTGGAACGAACGGCGTCGAAAATCTGTGGCAGGGTCAGGAGTCGCCGGCGACTGAGGGGGTACTCTTGCGCTTTAAGGAAGCGGCGTAAGTGTGTGAGGGCCTGGCACTTGGTACAGACTAGTCTTTTGTGTTAAATGCCGTCATTTACATCTGACGACGATACAGCTCATCAATCTCCAGTGTACGAGTTGTCACAGCGAAACAGCTCACCAATTACCAGTATACGAATTGTCAGAGCATTTCCATCATAGCTCTCTAGATTTGTATCTAATACCGCTTATGCCGGTGCTAGGGGCCGTGTGGTCATATCATCCAAGTTGCCACATGAACAGGTACAATAAAAGCGTACCTGAGATACAACACATATCACGAATCGTTAGATTCTTGGTATGTGCTTTAGAATAGGTCAACCAGAAGACTATTCTGTGAAGTCATGTGACGTAGTCAGTATGTCGGCACCTCTTCCCACTTCCCTTATATGTGTTGTAATTCACACTCTCACATTTCGATGAGCTGGTACCCCATCTCTTTCACGTAATCCCCGTTCTCCACCACTTCTGCCCGTAGTTCTTCTGCCGATTTCCCACGTCGTTCGTTGAAGCGTCCAGCGCTGAAATGGCATTGGTGGCCGTGCCAGTAACACATGTAATATTGGAATACGGTAGGTGTTCCATGTACAAGGGCAAACCCATCGACGGGGAGTCGACGATCTCCTATCCGCTTCTCTGTGGCGTTGGTTTGATGTCGTATAGAAATTCTCCGTCAATCGGCTTCCCAGTCCAACCACTGGTCAGCCAGATGTTTGCACGACGTACGTTGAGGTAAGAAATGCTGACCTTCCGCCAACCAGCGCGTATAATGTTCGCTTGGCATGGGTTGGGCGAGAGACCACAGATACAGGGCATTGGCATCGAATCCAATGATTTTGGCACAGGGTTTCCCACCTGGAAGGGTTGCGACGTCCTTCTCGCGGTAACGATGAAAAATAAGACTGGGCCCGCCCACGATGTTCTGTTTTAAACAATCATACATGTCCTCGTCTTTTTGTTGAATGAGTGAAAAGTACGTGGAACAATCTTGAAAGAGATGGCGAAGCGCAAGACCCGGTAAACTCAAGCACTCCTTTAATATGTTCAAGTGCATTTGATCCCGAAAGAGTTGGGCCATTTTCGCTGCCGCTTCGTGGAATGGAACGACATCTAAGTTGTTATAATACACCAGGAAATCTCGCAAGGTCTGCATGTGTTGGTCGTTCCATACCTGCTGTAGTTCCCGGTACGTTTCTTCCGAACATTCCACCTGCTTCAGATCGTCGATGAACGCGTCCCGGGGTGGTGACTGTGTTTCCTCCAAGCGGTCGAGCGTTGACATATAGGTGTAAGGGAACCGCCCTTTGGTTTGTGCGCAGTCATAGGCCTTCACCCACTGATCATAGCTATAATTGGGAGCTAGGTTGTTGCGTACATCCAGGAAATGGAGTGACGTGGTGGTGAGGGCCATATGATTATTGATCATTTTGATGGCGGATTTGATGGAATTGGACTGGGCCAAGTAAGGGTAGAGAAATTCCTTCACCATGTTCAAATCGTATCGACCCGAATTGAAGCCGAGCACAGGTAACTGGCCTAGGTATTGTAGGAAGCGGGCTTTCAATTTCTCCGCATACGGCTTAGGTAAGGGTACATCCTGTGGCTGAATGTCCTGCATCTGGGGCTCCGACTCCGACTCCGTGTCCGACTCTTCATCGTCGCTGAAGGACACACCGGGTGTAGGAATACGATCGTCGAGTTGGTCCAGCACGTCCTGGAACTTGGACACCAACAGTTCTGTACTGGCCGCACTCACTTCCTCTAAATATACCATCATCCGGGTAATCAGGTCATGGGAGTCCCCATTGGACACGAAACATACGGGTGCAGCGTCATAGCCGGGTACGTTGCTGGAAATACTGATACTCAGGGGAATATGGCGCTGTGTCCACTGCGTTTTGGCTGAGAAAAATTCCATGGGATCCAAAATGGCCTCGAAATCATAGCACGCCCGGTATGGAAAATAACGGTCCACTAGTGGTATGACAATCCCCTCATCAGCCAGCTCTTCGAAAATAGTATGTGGGTACACACCACCAGGAAATTTCCGTTTCACAGTGTTGTCACAAATCTTCTCGTGGAAGTGTAGATGGTTGGACTGTTTGAACACCCGATGGCATTGGGCGCAACTGTAGGATTGCGCGTACAGGCTCATATCGTGGACGAGGGAAAAATGACTCAACCCACCGTCGTCGAAGACATTGACTTTCATCGTAGAGGCATACCGTGATGTTGAGCGATGAACCAATTCAGCCACAAATGTATCCTTCTCCTTCGGTAGTAAACGGTATACAAAGATATAGACCTGGAAAAACGATTCCACGACATCCAAATACTTGAATGGGACTCCCCGGAACTGCCGCGGGTCTATGTCTTGTGCCTCTAGATACTCCCCCCAATACATATTTGCCCTTCTATCACAAGCCCGGGGACCACACTGGCCCAAATAAACGGTCAAACACCGAAACAAACATTTCCGGTCTTTGTAGGGGCCACCCCAACCTCCCTTTAACGCATACATGCCTTTTCGATGGGCCAGCCAAGGCGGAAGAATAACAGGAGCGCCGAAGGGGTGATCTCTCAATTTGGTGACAAAAAATGTGGCGTTCGTCACCATTTCTACAAGCCATTTGGTGTTGGGACGTTGCAACCGGGCCCATTCCAAAGGATCCAACGTAGTGAGCTGGTCGATGAGTGGCTCCAGAGAAATAGCATCCGTCACCGTGAACGGTTGGTCAAACACATAGGTATTATTACTGGGATAATAATACCGTAACTGGTCCGTCTCTTTGTGCCGTAAGATATACCCAAATGTCATATTCAATTTGAAGGCTGTAAGTTGATCTGCAAAAATGCTCTCGGCGTAAGTAGGAAGATGTGTGAGGTCCTCTAACCGGAAATTACACAAACCCAATAGACGACGGTGACGGTGGAAACAATGGCGTATCGTGTTCCAGTGACGTCGGTACAACGCACCCACACGCTCGTCTTCCGGTAAGACTTCAGCCGGAGGCGCTCCTGGATCCCCTGGAAAATCTTCTCCACGTCTCATGCTATCGGTCACACCTGGTCAAGCAGGTAGACAGGCTCCACTCGTCAGGTAGGCTCAGGCTGGGCAGGTAGCTCCGGTCAGGCTGGCTCAGGCTTGTCTGGTAAGTCTTCAGGCTGTTCCGATCAAGTAGGCAGGCCAATGAATGAAACAATCCGATGAAAATGCCGACTTTTATACACCTACATAGAAGTATCCGGATGTATAAGAACCCGGATGTAAGTCTCCGGCTGTACAGCAACCCGGATGTAAGTCCCCGGCTGTACAAGAACCCGTATGCAAGTGCACGGCTGTAAAAAGGATGAATGGAAAAAACACACATACGGCTCACTACAGGCATTGCTATTATCGAGGACCCGGATATAGGTCAACCATAAAATACCCAGCTGTAAGGATAAACAGACAAGGACCCGCATTCCGCCATCAATGCCCGGCTGTAAGCCCCCGGGTGGTAAAAGGACCCGGATGAATACACTACATGTGCAAGGGCCCGGATGTACAAGGATGTAAACAAGTCCCCGGATGAATGAACCGGTCAGTACATGCATTCCCATCATTCAAATGACCTTCAACTATAGTGATCACGTGACCTCCCCGTGATGGAAAAACCCCAGATACAAGTCAGTTCATGCATTCCTATCATTCCATACAGTCAGACATACCCAGGTCACGCCCGATTCACGCAGACCGGAAGTGACGTCATACCTGCGCAAAAACACCTGCGCACTCGTCCAAACCTGAGCCAATATCCCGTTTGTATACTACTCTCGGTGGTTTTCGCTTGTTTTTTGTGATAAAGTGTAGAAATATATATGTGTTATATATATCCCGAGTATTAGATTCATATATTGGTTATTACAGACGTACTCTGTTAAAAAGTGCTATTCAACATATTAATTGATTGGATATATTTAATCAGAATAAAAAATGTCCTCTACTTCATTTTGACTCAAATAGGACGATCTGGTTGAGGACGATTTGGTTTGGGGACGAAATGACTTGTAAAAGATCCCCAAATACATGCGGTTTAAGTGCGACAATGAATGATGATACAAGGCATCCATTAAAGCGTTAAAGGCTCTACCAACTGGGCCACATCCCATACTTTATGCTGCTAAAATGTTGTGAGGAGAAAAGTACGACACAAACTACATAAAATGACAGAGTGACAGTTAGGCCGGGGGTATGCCGGGGTATATAGAATGTGTGTTATTTTTCCTGGTATAGACCTAGTGGGAGGAATTGATGAAAATCCACTTTACCCTGCTTTCGTTCGATGTTGTCTGCTTTGTGGGTGACGTTGAATGTTTCAGTAACCGATACGCGGTTAATTTGTTTCATGTATGGTCACTTTTTGCACAGGTATGGTGTCCCCCCCCCCCCGGTATATGCTTTTTTATCAGCTTTGTGCGTTTTTTTCCGGTACCTTTGCTTAATGTTCAAATTTGGATTATTTTCAAACAGATTTGGTGCCTTTTCTTCCGGATCTCTGGTAGGCATGGTAGAATCCGCGACATTTTGGCATTTCGGCACAAAGTGAAGGGTACGACATTTCGGCACGTGACAGTTCGGCACCTTTTTACAAATATACAGTTTGTTTAGAAAGACATTTGGGTTTGGCATAAGGCAAAAAGCAAACTCACAAAATTTGAGGTGTATACATGTACATAACGTGTATTTCGCTTTCAGATACTTTGTAAATATTTTATTACTAGTAAAATATCCCATCAATCAACTAACTGCAAAAAAGTTGCCGAAAGGTCACAGATAATCACCGTCAGAGATCCTACAACTTTGTAACCCGTAGAATGGTCTGTTTATATGTTTCCCATAGTATGTTGAAAAAGAATGTGAAATACATTTTTTAGCATAATTTGACCTGAAAAAGAAGATGCAGAAATGTCGCGTGCCGAAATGTCGTACCCATCACTTTGTGCCGAAATGTCGCGTGCCGAAATGTCCTGAAACCGGCATGGTAGTGCCTTTGTGAAAATTTTTGACGTGCAATTTATGCGAAAAAAGCACAACTTCATCGAGTAAAATGTCAGTCTGAATCTGTCGTTTTCTACTCGGCTTTTCGGCTGCATAGCCCACCCATCGTGAACCTCGTCACTACCAAAGAAACTTTCAACCAATCGAGTGGCTCGGATGTAGACTACTCGCACCGTACCGGAAACGATGGGATGAACAGATGAAGGCGTGAGTGCTGATGATGAAAGGTGGTTGAAGTGAAAGAATCTGTGGATAGTGCAAGATAATTGCACGAGAGAAAGGAATGGAGCTAGTAATATTGACTGGTTTGCTTTCATGCAGCGTCAGTATAGTTTATTCGCTTTCAAAAGACCCCGCTGCCCTGAGCTACGATCGCTTGTACACCCTGGGAATCGCAGCGTATGAAGAGGAACGATGGTTTCAGTGCGTGTCGTTTATGATGCGGGCACTGGAGGAACAGAAATACTACAGCGACACACTTTACGAGTGTCGTCTGCAATGCAAGCAAAAAACGCAACTGAATGTGACAGATGATTATGTAAACGAGCACGAGGCGGACTTTATGAATCTTTTACATGTACAGCAGTTGATTAAAAATTCACAGTGCGTTAGAAAATGTAAACATAAACATTTCGGAGTTGATCCGACCGGAACAGATTTAAAACAAGTTTCTGAAGAATTTAGTTTTTTAAAACCCTATGACTATCTTCAGATATGTGCATACAAAGTGAGTATACAATATTTGATAATATGCAATTGCAATTCATCATCTGTGATTTTTTATTGGACACATCCAGTTTCATGTCATTTGTTGTTGTATACCGTATCATTATCACTTTTCCACATCAGTTATGTATTTCAACTACCACTGTCCCACATAGTTTTTGTTCCATTTTAGTTCTATTTCACTGTTCCATGTCAGTTCTATTTTCTTAGTTCTTGCCAGTTCTATAAATTTCAGTTCTATATCAGTTTGTTCTATTTTACTGTTCCATGCCAGCTGATCTTACAAGCACCATGCACATTCAAGTTCATGCTTCCATGTCAGTCATGTCAGTTCAGTTCACTGTTCCATCTCAGCTGTTCCATTTCACTGTTCCGTTTCCATGCCAGTTTTCTATTTTCACTTCTCCATTTCAGTTGTCCCATTTCGTTCACTGTTCCACCCCAGTTTCATTGTGCCTTCTATTCCAGTGACAATTTCTAGTTCACTGCTCTGTCAGTTGTTCTGTTCCACTGTTTTATGTTAACAGACTGCCATTTTACTGTTCCATTTTAGATGTCCATTTTCATCATTCCATTCCATTTGTTAATTGCACTGTTGTCATGGTTTCATTTCACTGTTCCATATCAGTTGTACTACCGTACTGTATATCACTGACTATTCCCATTTGTTGAATTTCAGTGTAACATGCTACTTCTACAGTCTGTTCCATTGATACCTGTTGTTTCACTATTTCCAGTTCCTGTATTATATTGTTTCTTAAATTCAGTGTTCCATAATACAGTTGTTTTTCATTGTTCATTGCTTTTAAAAATATTCTATGTCAGTTCTATTTCACTTAAATTCCATGTTAATTCAATTTCAATATTCCATGTCACTTTTAAACAGTTCCAAGCCAGTTATATTCCATATCATTTATTCATTTTCACTATTTGTTTCATGTCAGTTTCATTTTCACCATTCTGTGTCAGTTGTTGTCACTCTTCCATAGATGTTGTTCCAAAAGTTGCCAATTGATTTGTTTCACAGTTCCTTTATTTCACCAAGATAAATCTTCCTTCCATTCCGTCTGTTAATGTATTATCATTGTTTCATTCTAGTTCATTTATGCACTGTTCCATGGCCTTTATTTCATTGTTCCATGATTCATTCTTCCATGCCAGTTGATTTAGTTCACTGTTCTCCCATGCCAGTTGATTTACTTCTCTGTTCCGTGATAATGTTGATTTACTTCTCTGTTCCATTGCTAGTTGATTTACTTCACTATTCCATGCCAGTTGATTTACTTCACTGTTCCATGCTAGTTGATTTACTTCACTGTTCCATTGCCAGTTGATTTACTTCACTGTTCCAATGCAACTTCATTTACTTCACTGTTTAATGCCAGTTGATTTCTTTCACTGTTCCATGCCAGTTTATTTAATTCACTGCCCTCATGCCAGCTTATTAAATTCACAGTTTCATGTCAGTTGATCACTGTTCTATCATGCTAGTTGTTTTTTCAGTGTTCCGTCATGCCAGTTTTCATTGATCTGTGTCCGTTAATCAATTTCACTTTCCATGCCTGGCAGTTGATTTATTTGATAGTTCTAATGATTTACTTCTCTGTTCACGGACAGCCGACAGTTTCATGTAATACTGTTCACATACAAGTAATGCATGTGGACAGAGATGGTCAGATGGTTGACTGTTCTCTTTTACTTGTCATTGACTTGCAATTCATAAATTTGCCTCATATTTTGTAACCATTGTTTTGCTGGTATAATACAGTGCTCAGCCTGACCATATTTTGAGGGAAATCATTTGTTTATTTATAACACCATTGTGTACTGTGTACATGTGTGATGGGCAGAGCCTTGATATTTGTGTGTGACCTTATTTAGAGAGTTGCTGAATGTCAACATCTTAGTGTGGGAATAAATCTGTACACATGGAGTAAAACTCATGATGGGGCTCTAGATGGGAAATCTGTAACACCTAGTTGTTTGAACCCTCCCCTTCTGACAAACTACCCTTCCATACTTTCTACACACTACTCAATCTTTACGACACATAGTTGTACCTCAACTTATTTTTTATGAGATGAAATATTAATTTGTGTCTAAATTTTGAGGGTTTCATCTTAGTAATTTGCCAATGATAATGAAAAGTTTGCTTAAGCTGTCAGCTTCCATTGGATGAGTTTGACACTAGCTACACAAGTTCAAAGAATTTCGAGGATGTACACGTGCTATTTAAGAAATATGACATGAAATATGAATATTTGTCCAAATTATCGCAATTTAGACTTTGTACGTTTCCATTGTAAGGTCTTTGTTAGGCAAAACATTACATGTACCCCTATACGTCATGCTCTACATATATATTTTCAATACTGCTGCAGCTTCAGTGGGAGACCCCGCAAGGCGAGATGTTGGGGTTCTAAGGACATCACAAAAAAGATTTCTTCTTGATTGTCTCAGAATAATGTACAGACTTTATAATTAGATAAATAATGTTTATCATATTTAGGGCTTTATTCATGTAGGCATGCCTTATGTATGTACTCGATGGTTCATGGTTCAATCTACCCTGTATAAGACATGTCTGCATGTAGGAAGGTGGTTAGCCAGACCATGGTACCAATGATGTATATGTACTATTTCGAGGAGTATATTTGTTTTGATATCAGTGGTATCCTTAATAAGATACACGTGTTGGTACGGGAATGATTGAGCATCTTGGTCGTTAATCTTGTTTACTCATCATTGGTACTAGATTAGAAGATGTAGTTTAGCAGTGGTCACCATTTATACCATCATGAGAAGTTCATTAAATAACTCTGATACTCCAGATGGTTTGCTGCAGACAGGAACACTGCATGTATTGAGAACTAATAATACATATTATGTCTACATGTAGCTCACTTCTAAGTTATTTTCTTTGGTAGGTGACTGTTTCTCATCAAATAGAATAGAAAAGGGAGGATTTATCTTCGGTTGCTTTGTAACCACTCTTTACATGCAATTATTCAAACTTGGATACATGGATGGATGGATGGATGTACTTCATCACACTCTATCACACCATACAGCCCACACAATTCAGGAAAGTGACCTCAGCAAAAATAATGTCATATTAAAATAATTCCTATTTAACACCATGTTAAATATTGCTGAGGTGAACTGATTATGCCACGGCATTTACCTCGGCAACTGCTGATTGCTGAGGTGAATTGTGTGGGCTGCCATATGTCAGTAAATGTTAAGTATAATCATGCTTCATGCCATTTGCTGTATTACCCTCTGCAACCAGTATCTGGAAGATGTGTATCACCTCAAGTAAAGCTGTCCGGCTTTCACACCCCACCCAGGAAAACTCTGACCCCTGGATAAGAACCATCACATGTAGTGGTACCTGCCTGTAATAGGGAGGTTGCTGCACGATATCAGGGTGATAAGATTATGTCTGCATCAAAACTCAGCTCAGGTGATCAAACTGTAGAAGTGGCTGTTCATGAAGATTATTAACCATTGTGTTTGCAGGCTAAGCCCTGATGTTTCGTTATATGGAGGTAAAGAGTTGTGCAAACATTACTGGATAACCCTGGAAACATTCAGTAATGTATCAGGCAAAGAGAGGTGCAAACATTATACTTTTAAACTTAGCGCTGGTCATCTCTTTAATAGTAATCCATATTAAATATTGATGCATTTTCATCTGAGTTTTAATCTGTATGGGACCTTATCAACGTTAGATGATATGGATACAGATGTAAAGAAGATATAATGAGGAATTACCGATGGCTATGCATCATTGGTACGAGGGAGCATGTGTGGGGTGGGGTGGGGGAACGGGTTGCACGGCATACTCTGTATATGACCTGTGCCCATTGTACGATGGAGTGCCCATGCAATCAAACCAACCAACCAACCAACCAGGCCTAAATCAAGTCATTTAAACACACATTTAGATATTTTAATCCCCACCCTTGTGTATTGGATATCTTTGCCTCATTCGTATATAGTTGCTTTAGGATGGGGACCACAATCTTATTCTTGTATTGTGAATTTTGCCTGTGATCAGTGCCTGTGTGCAGACTACGTGACTATTACCATGTGTGTGTCTCTAGTTTGTGGATGCTATCTGACATTGGTACATGTACTAATATATGAATCTTTATAAGCTTACACCATGGCTGTGTGTTAGATATACTGGTACACTGTAATTGATACCACCACCAGCATTTAATAATAAAGACTTCCATATTGAGTATAAATTGTTAATAATACTAATTTCCGTTAAACTATTTACAATTTGCACACATTCAGTACATGTTAGTGTTTAATATACCATTCTCATATCATTTTAGATTTCATGAACACTCCAAAGGACACCTCTCCTCTATCAGTGCCATATATTATCAGACAGTAGCATCTGTTTCTCTATAATACAGGGTACATCAGTATCTGATTCTGATTCATATACACCATACACCATTTCACCATGTGCCAAGTTTACAAACACCTCGGACAATTTAGTGCACACCTTCTCTCCCCCTCCCCATCAATCTTTACACATACCAGAAGCTGCGGAGCACATTTGAAAGTGGGGGGCTGAACTCGATATCAGCCATGTTAAATGCTGGACTGGTGCTATCTAAGATAGGACTTAAAGCATTGCAGTCTAAAAAAGTGGGGGGGGGGGGAGGGGGAGGGGCTGTAGCCCCTCTGGGTTCCGGGACCCCTGCATACTGATGGAATAAATAACAGCACTGATACGACATACATGTACATGTAAGTAAATCCACTCCCAGAAAGTTTTTCCATGATGCTACTGCCCCCAGAAGCCAACGGAGGAAAATGAAAGGAATGTGGGTTAGGTATCTTTCATTGACCATTACCACATTATGTAATAATCAGTGCCATGATCAATGTAACAACATAAATCTGACTGAAGCATGAAGAGAAACGAAAATCAAGTACATGTACATTTAGGGCGAAGCTCGATCACTGCAGGTAGGTCCGGTTATTGTCTGATATTTTATCTTGGATTTCGTGGAATATAATAATCCCTCTAATAATTCAATCACAGGAAGTGAAATTTTGCATCATAAAGTCAGGGGGTTTATCAAATTTAGTAGAACAGAAAGTTGAAAAAAATCATTATTCTAAAACACCTGTGACAGTAACATCGAGCTAACCGTGCATTTATTACACGTTTTAGCATGGTTATGTGAAATCTACACGTGTCAAGTGCAGGTGTTCATTGGAAGATTCCATTTCACAAGTCGGATGAGGAAAGGGATGTCTCCTTCCATACAAGTAACAATCGAATAAAACAAACAAATAAATCACAAGATGAAATTTCTTTCTCAAGTTTAACTTAATTGTTTCCCTCGAGAAATTGATTAACAAAGTGACACAAATAGACTGTATATCCACGTAAATTTCCACACAGCTGATGCAGCTGACAAACTCGTCCACTGACATTGGCACAATGCCAACCGAAATGGGTGCATCAGTGGACGAGTTTTTTCAAAAAAGGTTGTCAAAGTTTAAAATATGTTTTCAACCTTTCATTATTATCTTTGTTGATAATCAATTTGGGTATGCAATAGAATGGAAATGATGTTTTCATAGGCATGCTCAAGGGTTATTTTACGCATTGTTAGTGTGGGAAAGTTTATCAACTTTCCCACACTATTGCATAAAATAACCCTTGAGCATGCCTATTGAAAACGTTCTTTCTTAAATATAAATATTTCAATGTTTTTAGAGGGAAATCAAATTTATTTTTTCCAGCAGTGAAAATTGAGAGGATCCGGGTCCCATATAACTTGATCATGGGATGAAAGTTATATGGGAATCCTTTTTCCCATATAATTTAAATCATTACTTCAATCAGTATTTTATTGAAAATATCAATGAGTTTTATGCTGTATTACATGGGAAATAATGCCATCACACATCATCAGGTTAAATGGCGTTTTGGTCCAAGGGGTCCTTCATGTCTAAATGTGTATTTAAATGACTTGATTTAGGCCAGTTTTCCTTGACAAGTGAGACCAAATTTATGGAAGTTGTCTGTAGTGGCCATTAGCTTCCTTACAAGCTTGTGTTATAGATCTAGACAGTATCAGAGCAGGATATAGCCAAAGGCTGTATTAATCTTTCACAAATTTGGTCTGGCTTGTCAAGGAAAATTGGCTCCTGTGTACCAGCTAGGCCATAGGCCTTTTCTTCGCGAAATAGCACATGCTGCAGATTTCAATTTCATAACTATAATCATAACGTAATCGAGCTAGAACTTTCGCATATTGTGTACATATATTTTCTCTTGCCATTACATTAAAAAACAATTATTATATAACTTTTTTTTTGATTTCAACTGCACCAAAATGCCGCCTTATCATACATGTACCATCTCCTTTGTCAGCAAAATTGGGGGTGATTGAATTTTGATAGAGGGATTGAATTATCTGGGGGATTACCGTACTTGTCATCTCTTCTTTTAATTATTAAATTATGGATTGAATTGTTCATGTAACCTGTACATATACTTGTAGTTGTACTGAAAAAGAAGTGAGTCAGGCTATTACAATGTTCACATTGTAATACATATATGTATGGTTAACCACTTCCAGATTGCAGAAGAAATTATACTGAATATTTCATACAAGGTGTTCTTCTTTACTTTCCCCAGACCGATGATATGAAGCAGGCAGTAGCAGCAGCCTATACCTTCTTCCTGGCCAACCCCAACCATACAGTCATGTTAGACAATATCCAATATTACAGAACACTCCCTGGGGTCCATGATAAAGACTTCATTAATATGGAACAAAAACCATATCAGGTATGTGGGGTGTGTTACAGTGTTTTATATTTTGAGTCAGACATGTTTTGGCATCTGTGCTTACTGATTGGTTCGGTTTAGTGGAAACCCCTCGAACTATTTATATCCAGAACTGCTATCGGTAACTAACCATGCCCGTCCCGAGTGTATCGATCGTAACCCATCGATCGTCAATACACTGGCTCGCGAGGATGTGTTTTGGAGACTGACAAGTCACTACAGTGTAAGGCAAACAAAATATCCACCTGAGGTTTTGTTCATTTATTCAACGTAAAGTTATAATTTATTGTGTATTTGGATATAACACATGGAAGGGTACTTCATCTCCTCACTATATTCATCCATGGTATGTTTTATCCATGGAAGAAAATATGCATATACATGTATTGTGTATATACCAATGTTGCTCATGAACGGAATGTGCACTCTCTCCATAATGCAGAAATGAGGGGACACAGCAGTTGACCAATAAACAGGAATGAAACTCTTCACTGTTGACCTATTTTTAGATATTTCTGTTGCACATTTTTCCAATGTCAAGTAACAACTCTTGGAGAGAAGTGCAACAGAGATGCCTGAAAACAGTTAAACATGTGAAGTGTCTCATTCCTGTGTCTGTTTTCATGCATTTCCACATTATGTAGAGAATGCACTTTCTATCCATGAGCATCATTGGTATATATGCATTATCTGTATATTCTTGTCATTAAATAAAACATACAATGGGTGGATATAGCACAGAGAGGGAGTACCATTCATTGTGTGTTATTCATATACACAATAAAATATATCTTCAGATGAATAAATTAACAAAACCACTGGTGGACATATTTTTTTACTCGCCCTGTATAAAGGTTTGCTGAACAATTTCTATGGGGTGCTAGTTTTTCAATGATTTTCAGTTTTATTTTAAGTGATTTGCAGATGAAGCCATTCACACACCCATGATATATGGATGTATATACATATGGATCAGCAGGGCCTGAATGCTGATGGAAAAATCAGAATACAGATATAGTGAACAAGCTATTCTGCTTAGAAAAGTCATGTTTGGGTCGGTCCATATATTCCTGAAAGATCATGTGGACGTTTTCTGTAGGATTCCTATAAGATTGTTTTCTGTAGGATTCCTATAGGATTGTTCCTTCTTGGATCCTGTAAGATTAATCTGTAACATCCTGTACATAATTTCTGATCAAGGATTATTCCATGTGATCCTGTTATTATGGTTCTTTTTATTGTGAGTAGACCATGAAATGCTCTATGTGATTGGATGAAACACCAGATGGGATGATTTCACAGAATCTCACAATTTGAACATGAGTAGTTCAACTAACGTCACAGGACCTACGAAGTAGGGTGAGGAAGATGACTTGGGGGTCCAAGTGTAATGTTATAGGTCTCCTAGATGACTTGGGGGTACAAGCGTGATGTTATAGGTCACCTAGATCACTTGGGGGTCCAAGCATAATGTTATACGTCACCTAAGTAGGTTAAATTTTCATCAAAAGTAGGTCAGCTTAGAACTTGCTGGTAACAGTCCCTTAATGCACGTTCATGCCAAAGATCAAGGTTCTAATGTCAACGGTTCGCCTTATTTTGCCGACGAAAGGATTCGGATGGACTGACTCATTACCTGACAATTTGCAAATGAGAGCCTACTTCGTAGGAAAATGTTGGGAAAATTGTATCTTATGGCATCTTATAGGATAGAAAATCCTAGAAAATTATGGTCCTAGTGGATTCTATGTTATTGACATTTACAGCCCGATTTTTTTGTCCGTGAAAAGTAGCCATTGTAGCTTTTACTTGTAATCATCAGATGCTGACAGTAAACAAATGTGAATTGATTGGTAACAGGAAAGATGATGCCCAAGTGTGAATATTTGTAAAAAGTGACAGTTTAAATTCCCATTGTTTGTAGGAACCTCTCGTCTATCTCCCTACCATGCCTAAACCCATGCAATGTTTCTGTCATGATGTGGTTGTTGTAGACAGTTTCACTGTCCAGTGAAATATGAATTTGAGTATTGTGACTGTTTTTGATAAGCTACCAGACCATGCAATTATTATGAACAATGACAAAACACAATTTTCAATAATATGACTCTTTTTCACAGGGTACTGCTATTTACAGTAACAAAGATCTGAACTTTTTTTCTAGGAAATATCAAAAACAGAACAAAGAACTCAACTTGATTGCTGGACTTATCTTCTTTTGCTGAAATTTATCATGAAGTTTTTTGGATCAGATTTTTGTTCTCAAATGCGGAATTTCGAAAGTTAGCACATGATTCAAGACATCTGAACTGTGCCTAAAAACATAATTAAACATCACTGAAAATTTTGTAATTAGGTTAACTAGCCGAATGTTTGTTGAAGTCCAAGTAGTGAAAGTTAGAAATTATGACTTTATTTGTCTAAGCTAAGTAGAGGTTATCGCCGAAAACATTGCATGTTCAGCTGCTGGAAAACCACTTTAGAATTTAAAGAATATCATGAAAATAAACAATCAGGAAGTGCTTAAACATTTACAACATTAACACGGTTGAGCAGTGTTATTGTTTTAAGTAACAAAACATCCTAATTCATTTCATTACTCAATTTGGTAATGTTACTATTTAAACTGTCTCATTCCCAAGCAGGAGCGTGTTGTTGTAAGAAAAGTATATTAAACTCGCTGAACACTACCCTATTTCTTCTCATTTTTAGAAGCATATTTAGACTTAGAAGCAGAAAAAAAATGTATTTATGTCAACTGAGGCTAAATACTGTGGCATGGGTATGTTATTTTTCCCAAGAAAGGAGAAGATAGCTAGTAAAATTTGTAGAAAGCAGAATTTTTCTCTGCACATACCTGAAGTTAAAGTTTGCTGTCTGAATAATTTTAGAAGAAATAGGGTATCGACATACAAGTGTACATGTAGTGGAATGGAGAAAATAAATTTTCGTCTGACAAAAACCATCTGGTCATCATGGTCAATGTATCATACTTATGGCTGGAGATAAATCTGAAAATTATTGGCTGTAGCAAACCTGTTGATTGAAGTTCTGTTAACATGGTATGTGGCTTCAGCATCATAAGTCATTATGATTAATCTGTGGTCTGGGTTAATAACAGGGAATTTTCACTTAATGGGTTCAGAGTGTGCTATCTTCCAACTGGTGGCAATATGAAAATATTCAAATTGAACTACTAATGCTGACCAATTTTAATTATCATAATTCTGAAATCTTCAAGGACTTTGGGAACAAGATCTCACAAAACATGATACAATGACATCAGCCTGATTGTTTACCCTACTATGGTTGTTTTGTAGCAGGTACTTGTTCCATTAGCAGATTAGGTGTCTAATACCCAGGGTACACAGAACCCTGTTTATTGTGTTAACACCCATATCTTTGATCTTATCCCTTTACCATGGGGAGAGCTACTTGGAACACTGGCCCCCACAGCAATACCATGATGTATTCTAGTTGCCTGTCCTTAGTAGCCAAGTTAATATCAACAGCTGGCAGTTGGTACTAGAATTTCCAATAGCCATGCCTTTATATCAATAACCCTGGCTTCTCACAGAACACCTACATCAGGGAATGGACAGCAGATTCTTTAAAATTCTCCAAAGATTCTTTACAATTGGCCTCCAGGGAATTTGGACTATCACCCTGCTCCTCCAAACATCCCTTGCTGGTCTTGTGGGCTGATTGCTTCAAGATTGTGGTGTTGAGAGCATCTTTATTTCAGGCATTTGATCTGCCATCTGGAGAAGTGGTGTGTCCCCTTGGAAAACACTCTTCTCTGTCCAATATAAGGATGGTAATCCTCTCAGATGTATTCATCTCTATTGCAAAGTTTAGCAAAATGTTCTTGGAATCACTCACAGCTATCTATTTCTGGGCTTAGCAATTTCAACATTGCCAAGGCTAAGAACATGACGAAGGAAATGTTTGGTAATAATAGATGGAAAAGCTTACATTTAAGTTCAGTGAATTTTACATGAAGAGTTGATGGTTTATAATTTTTTATTGCATGTTAAATTATCATGGATTCAGGGGTTTTTTGTGGGTTGGTGGAAGAGAGAAAACTCGCCATGCCTGAAGGTACAAGACAGAGCAATCTGGCTGGGAAGGATGCCAGTGTTTGGCAGCCAAGCTGGTTGATGAAGCAAGTACCTGTATTGATGTTTGCATTGATTTCCACCACATCTGTACAAATTGAGGGTAGATTTCTGCCCTCACTCAGCAAGACATCTGCAGGCAGTGATATCTCCTTGTTAGAGCTAATTTGTTATTCTTGGCTAGTTGCAAGGAATGCCAGAACCATAAACATGGGGTAAACATGCAAAACCAGTGGCAGTACCCAATGGAATAGAAGTTAGGTATATTGGAAATTAATTGAACCAAAAATGTGTCCTGTATGTCATTGTTGATTTATATCTTGGATGAATTTGTGGTCAAAATTTCAGGGTTTCTTTTTCTGTATGGAGGAATCTGCAGCAAGTTTATTAATGTCATCATGATTTCTTCAGTGCTGTAATGAAGTCCAGATTGCAAATTGTGACCATGTAAATGTATCCCTTTACTTGGATAATATAGAAGCTGGTATCAGTGAATTAAAAATAGAACCTTTACAGCTGCACACATGTATATATAGAACACAAAATGGGCTTAAAACTATTGTAAACAGATGTAGAAAGTTTCAGGGTAGGGTCTCTAGTATGTGATGATTCTGATGTGAACATAGCCCTCTGTCAAAGCATGATTATACCCACATAGTGCTTATGATCATCCTCTCAAGCCAGTGGAATATGCTTGTTTTGGGTTACAGTTCAATTCCCAAAAATTGGAAGTTCTCCTGCCGGGAGAGAATTTAGTCCCAAGTCTATACTCAGAGGTTTTGGTATTGTGTATTGTTCTGGATTACTGGTTTTAGTTCTGTGGCAAAAATATACTGAATTGGGACCATTGTGGATTTTTCTCCATTAATAAATCTAATTTAGTGTACTACTAGTTTGATAAGTATGAACAACGGGAAAGTTTTGTCATCACTCCCTAGGCAGCCTGCCCCTACCATAGGTCACATGAGACAGCTATTCTCACTTCATATATGGAGAAGTTCCAACGTTTTCACGGTCTCAAACCTTGAGTATTGCAGAGTACAACATGACATCTGTTTGTGAGCTACTGATGATTTGGGAACACTTGATCCTATTTCCCTCAGGCCTAGGTATAATGTCTGAGTTGATGGCAGGACAGATGGACTATGTTTATGTTGGAGATAGACAGTGGTCATCATTCACACCTGGCCTGGGGCTGGTCCACAAGTAGCTATCACTCACTGTGGTCTGTATGCCATGACTGTAATGAGAAAAACTGAGCTGCAAATGTTAGGAAGGGATGATCGGCTCAGGGAAAAGGTGTACACAGGTACATGTATTTATAACAAAAACATTCATACAGTATCAATTGTATGAAATAGAGCCATTTTGAAACTTTAAAAAATAGAAGACCCCATTTAGCATACCATTCCTGCTTTCTTGGCAACCATAGCTGTTACACCAAAACTCATTAAGTCATCTGTGTAAAGAGCCCTACTGTGCAAAATTCCCCTTAAGTTTACACCCGGGAGTATTAATTCTAGACAGTATATTTTAGTGAAGGAGAGAATGTGAAAATGCAAATACTTGGGGCTCAACATGAGTGGTCTTATATACATGTACATGTAAGTCCCCAGCAACCACCAACGATTCTTGGCACCTGAGCATTGAAACAAATATATTCACCACAACAATACACTGTCAAACACAATGGAAATACAAGTTGATAGAGCTTATAGATCTTTCCTGTAAACACACAGTTTTCTACTAATATTCCAAGTTTATCTAAATTTCAAATATGGTAGTAGGCCTATGAATTTTCTTGTTGTACCTGTGTACACCTTTTCCCTGAGCCTTTAGTAGATATTTAACTTTTGGAGTTAATCATCGCTCAGCTTATTTAAATATTCAGCAAATCAGAGAGAATAATTTCCAGTATGTGTATGTTATAGATATACTAGTCTACATGTACCCCTATCTGTATGCTTATTTGCATAAATTATAATACACCTAAGGCTAAATACTGACCTTTCTCCAAATGTTAAAAAAAAATAAGTTTTCATTTTTGACAAAGAATCGTAGATATGGTCAGGCAATAACTGAGTGATTTTAAAAAATATCTGGCTTTTCTCCTTCATCCATCTATAAATCTTAACTGACAGAGAACCAAAGATTAGTTTTGCTAAATATGTTTCTCCAATGTTGAAACTGACCCTACTTTTATCTGGGGAATTCTTTGATCTGTATGGGTTAGTGACAGGTACAACTGCCAATACCTCCAGTATGCACATCTCTATCTCTGACTTCTCGAACATGTGAAATACTGGCTGGCCTCCCCTGTCCATCACTGTCTGTAAGAGATACTCTTGGGCCCTTAGGAGGTGGCATCTCCTTTCACCTGTTGACAGCGAGCTTCTCGTTAATGATTGCCCCTCCTCTGTGAACTTGAAACTGATCATACTTGGGAGATTCTAGGTTATTGGACCTGAATTGTATATTCCACAAATTGCCAATTTTCTCTGTTAATAGTGGTGATTATCCTCTGTGTTCTTGTAGGTATAGACTACTGCAGTTTTAGTTTTGAAAGCATTCCTATGTTGTGATAACAGATGGCATGGATCATGGCTAAACTGCATGTACATGAACCAGCTATTGGTTTCCTAAGAAAATATTATAGCACACCTCTGTGGATGCTGTATATATTGTACTAGATGTATTTATTAAAGACGTAGTAGCATCATTTAAAAAATATTCAGCAAATAACATATTTCGATAAAAGTTACGTAGTAGTGGAGATGAACTATGGTGAACATTTTTCTGTGACCTCATTTTTTAATAAATTTCTACCTCTTTAAGGATAATTTAGTTCGTTCTTTAAATTTCAGCTACTTTTCACAAGATTCTATCTGCATTATCAAACAATACTGAGCACCTGACTATTGTTTGATAATGGTGACAGAATCTTCTAACAAACTTAACCTAAATTTGTTATCCATTTAACTGTTGTTCTACGTTTTAGCTTTCGAAAGCCACTCAAAGAGTCTTTGTAGGTTAGAAGGAACTTAAATGTCATGATTTTCTTTGAACGAAACATACCACAAGTTTGTTGTAGTATTTTGTGGTAAAGTGTGGTATATTTTCATAAGGGTTACCAAAACCAGACCAAAAATTCCTGGTAACTGTATTTATTCACAATAGGGTGGATGAAGGGTATCTGGTTCCATGCTGATCGATTCAAAGATTTCTTCTTTGAAGTAGCCGGAACGCAACTTGACTGGGTTGCGCTTAGTTGGTTTGTCGTGATATAGCTGAAATATTATTGAAAGCGACGTTAAATTCTATTCAATCTCCCCTTAGTTCTGTTATCACCTTACATTTTATGAAAACACATGTGTTGACCGGTCCCAATTTGACAGAAACAAGGTGGGCCGGTGGTGTCCGATTTTACTACTTCCAGTTGAAGACAATACTGAAATTTCAGAAGCCATAAATATTGCCAGTGCTTGTTAAGTACCTGTAGGATTTACATGAAATTTATTCTCTCTCTGTAAACTGCATTTTATCTCATTCAATTAATAGTGGATCAGCCATAACTTATTGAAGTTGTCATCTTTGATTTCTCCATTCAGACTCACTATATAGATGCAACTGTAGCGTACACTAAAGATGATTGGCCAGGAGTTGTGGAGGAGATGGAGACAGCACTGTCAGAGATCTACAAGGCTGAGGAGAGGTGTAGACTGGAGTGTGAAGGTCTATTGGACACTGGACAAGCTGAGGACCGGCTCAGAGATGTACTCACTACAATAGCAGGTCTGTATATTATCTCATGTCGGGGATAGGCCCGCTAAAATTCTGTCTCTTGAGACCCGAATCTATGAACAAAAGATTTGGGGTTCGGCAAGCCTTTGAAATTTCCCAATGAATAGACCATTTAGCGCAAGTGAGAGGTCCCGCAGTGCGGCCACGCGTGCCATCTCGCGACTGTGTATTTCCAGTCAAACCCGAAAATATTAAATCTTCTTGCAGTGACCGGCTGTCCTGTACTCTGATACACAGCTAGCACTGTTTCAGGGACAGATTTCTGAAGAGACCCGTCAAATGTCTACCAGTTTTTTTCTGGACGGCTTTGTGTGCAGATGAGGAGTACAAGACAAAGTAATCAACCACGCGACCACGCATATACATTACTGAACAATCTATGAACCGGAAAACAATGAAATGACTGAACTGATTCGAGAAACTTGTATACAGACATAATTCACACGTTATGATTTTTTTTATTCTGTATCTGTTATTGTTTTAAAATGTAGTACTTGTTTTAAAAGATATCAACACAGAAATGTAATACCAATAAGAATAAAGTTGTTCAAATAAAGCATAGTGGGCCGTGAAATCCGTATGGAAAGCGGCCCGTAAACTACAATTTCAGACAGGCTATCTTGCGCCGTGTGAGCCCTACCGATGTCTTCTTCTTTCATCTATGAAAGAGGCTATTTTGTTTACATCTTGTCCTATTTGCAGGACATTTGCCGTTCGCTTTTGATGAAAAACTCATTGCGGAAATCACGACTATAAATGTGAGGCGTCTTAGGCCATTGCCTATTAATTTGCATGTTAATCGAGTTGTCTCCCTTCATACCAAGAACTTTCTGCAAGCAAGTTTGCACGCGCAACACCGGAAGTGGAGCCCGATTGTAAACATTGGCAAGCCATGTATTAAAATGCGTGCGGTACCGATACAGCGCTGGTACTATGCTCCAAAGGTACAACATTTTATTTTAAAGAATAAAAACAAATGTAACATGAGGCAATTTAAACTCATATTAATTTCCCTGCAGTGAGAAATCAAACTGAATAGCCAGCCACATGTGTGTATTGGACGGGCATTCAGCTATTTAGAGAGGCTAAGCTATTGAGACAGGCTAAGGAGAGGCTAAGCTGTAGCTCACCAGGGTGCCACGTAAGCGGATTAACTCTGGCTCGACGACAACTCAAGCATTTCTCACACCTTCGCTACGATCTTGTAACAGAATTTTAGCGGGCCTATACCCGACATGCTAGTGGTATCTGTAGCAAAATTGGTGGTATAACCCTGAAACCTGATGGCACCTCACCCTTCTTTTAATCCCATGATGTATTGTGAATTTGTCTCAGCCAATCAGAATCAGTCCTATGCAATTAAATTACCGTAAAATCTAACATGGCTCATCCAACACATCACTACTTTAATTGTCAACTCAACTTCACTGGACTAGTATGACCCAAAGCAGAAGATAAGAGCTTTAATATGGCGTAAAGGGTTTAAAGGTGAACTGAAAAGCTTTTCAATGTTCTGTTAAAATGTCATAAACAAGAACTTCTGTAGTTGTTACAAATATGTGAGGTAAGAGTTCTGTGGATTATTGTTTTATTTTGGGTGTATGAGAAGTCAAAACTGATACCACCAGAAAACGAGAGCCAGCACTTTTAAAAATGTCATCGCTTGCCTCCCGTTGTTTTTGGAACGTCATGACGTTATAGTGGTCCTCGCTCATTCATCCAATGTAGCATGACGTCACATTTGCATGAAACTTGCATGAAGGAGACCGCCATAACGTCATAGGATGTTTATATGCTAAGGTGTAACAAATATGGGACACTGAAGCTCAAAATATAAAATAGACTACAGCTCTTCTTCTTTACATTATTTGATGGCGATATCTATCAGCTATATTAAAATTATAGTGTTAACATAGTCTTGAAGTGTGTTAGTATTCTCAGACCTGTTTTAGTATAGCATCACTGAAAATGTTGGACAAACACAGGACGGAAAATGGGGGAATAAAACAATACATAATAAGGGAACAGAAAATGGATTTCTACTGCAATGGGACTTTTAGGACAGTATTTTACAGATATGAACACTTTCAGTGTTTGATTTGAAAAATTTAACGTATCTGTGAAGAAATTAGTACAAAGCATGACAATGTGTCGGACAAACAAAGACGGAAAAGCTGATGGAAACGTATCTTTTTTTTAATTAATAGGCACTTAATTGAAATAAACTATGTTGAAAATTATAAAGCTATGTGAAGAATACAAGGTTCTTTAACTTGATATGAAAATAAAAGTTATTTACTATTTTTTTTAAATATTCCTTTATGCCCCAAAATAGTTGGACAAACTAAGACGGACAATGTGAAACAAATGGGGAAGAAAACCTGTCCGTCTTTGTTTGTCCGACATTTGAAAATACTACAATTATGAATACCACGAACCAAACAGTGCTTATGTACAGAGAGGAAATGAGACTGTGTATCACTATAAGTGTGTATTTTGATGGTCTGCTCTGAATATGCACTTAGAATATGCTGAAAATTTACTTATGTGTCGGACAAACGAGGACGGATTATGTCGGACGAACACTGGCAAGGCATGAAGACGGACACTGCATTTTGGTAGTGTACAGCTAAAGTACAAGGGATGGAAGCATAAAATTTGGGGCATGTGTCACCCATCACACAAGCAAGGGGAATCACAAACCCCATGAAATACTACTGCAAATAAAGTTAATTAGCATAATTAGTATGTCGGACGTAACATAAGATGGAAAATCTGAAGATTTTTGATAAATCTATTTTTTTTAAATATGCGTTTGCATTTGTCAGGAACTTTACATTCATGAAAAGACATAAGGGGCATAACTTTCATTTTATTAAGGTTGGCATCATTAACTATGTAGTTGTGAGTACTTAGAGATCTCTACAATGAGGGCTTATTGGAGGACGGAAAATGTTACGTCCAACCGTGGTGGTTAGGACCTTAAAATTCTTTTGTTAAATCACACTTTTGCCACTTTAATTGTGCATCAATTTCTACCTTTAGATCCATTCCACCTAGAGACTACAAAGAAAGTCATCTTCTATGTGTATTATTACATATAAAAGCATCTTTTGGATGTCACCATGGTGTATGTCACAATCTTGGTGCAAATATTGGCCTCAAATCAAGCTTAATTAAGTTAATTTAAAACAAATAATTTGAAGTTGAACCTGTTATTATCTTTTCTATCTCCACAACACTCAGACAAAATAGTGGCATTTCCAGAAGTTAAAATTTCTTCATATGTAACTGTAATAAGTGACTTCAACATGAAGTGCCTGTTTGTTACACCTTAGCATATTAGTACCCCATAACGTTCTACAAACCAAGAGAGACAAGCGATGCAAGTTTTCAAGGTGGATTTATAACAGGATAACTTAAATATTGTTATTAGTACAATTTTGCAAAATATATTTGCCCCAAAAACGTATAAAAGTGATGTCACATAAGACAAGATGTATATAAGCAACATTTTAGATAGAATTAAAAGCTTTGCAGTTCACCTTTAAATACTGGACTAAACACCTTTCTGTAGCTGCACCTGCAGTTCTCAGCAAAGGAGTTATCTTGATGCTACATTTAACCAGACATACCAAATCAAAGCTTACATTTGCCTTTCAGTTGTTTTCAGTCTGTTCATGAGTGACAGTTACTTCCTTGTGGCATTACAGGAGTGACTTACGATTTAGTTATTTTAGTTACATATATTTTACCTGGGTAGTTCAAAGATGCTAGATTTATACAATCCCACAAGTCAGCGCAGTGATGTCACCAGGGTTCAGATTTAATATGATTCATAGCTGAATGGTGGTAAATTTTCAAATATCACCAGCCCACCTCTAGTATATCCACAGACAATTACTCAATTCCATAATATAAAGAAGTAGAATATCACACATGGTGGTAAATTTCTAAATATCACCTTACAACCTCTAGCATGTCCAGAGATGATTATTCAGTTCCTTAATATAAAGAAGTAAAACACCACAGTTTGATTCCAAGGCTCGATATGATCACATCATTCCAATTGCTGAAAGATGGATCAAACCTGAGTGATGGAGATGTCAAATGTACAAGAGTGTTGGTATCCAGTTTGGTTTATTGGCAATAACCTTGGAAATTTAGAAATGTACACGTACTGAAAATGTTGTTTCTCCCATCATGCCTTTGCTCTTCTCTCTGATGTACGGCTTATAGCGTTGGACACACTGGTTCTCGCCAGATCACCGAAGTTAAGCAACGTTAAGCTCTGTCAATACTTGGATGAGTGACCGGGTGCTGTACTGGCTGGGCTGATTAGTGTCCAGGGTAATAGTAACTGTGAGCACTCTCGTATTCTGGCAAATGTAGGCACCGTCGTGATATGACTGAAACAAGGTTGAAAACGACGTTAAAACCTACTACTCAATCACTCACTCACTCGCTCTTCTGTCTGAAACTGCAAGGGAAGAACTGAAAGACCTGAAAGCAGGAAAGAAATAAAAAATGAGCTTAGTTTACAATGGTTTTTCTCCTGTTTTAGAGTCGTATACAGGGATGGTGAGATGTCAGCTGGGTTGTGAAGACAAGCTTGGTGTGATCTATGGTAGACCTATAACAGACTATGTGGCTGACCATTACCATTACCTACAATACTCCTTCTTCAAACGTAAGTTAACTTACCTCGATGATTGACTGAAACAAGATTATTGAATCTTGTGTATTTTTGGGAGAGCTATGGATTGTTTTGTTTATCGATTTGGTTTCCTAAAAGTGCCAGGTTTTACAGTGGGAATCCTCTTGGAGCTGACATTCCACTTGTCTGAAGTGAGATGTGCATTGGCAAGTGTCTGGTTTATTCAATCTTATCAGAGATATCGTAAGATCAACTTCTGTCTACATGTATAAACAAAACCAAGGTGTACAGCTAATGATTCTTGACATCTTGACAACCATATCCCGATGAAGAAAATGCAGATTATCATTCAACATAATCCCTATTGGAGAGATGGCATCAGCCTGATAAGTGTGCTTATGTACGTAGCTGTTTTGGTGGAAATTGGTAGTGGTCATTGTTTGTGAAACAATTCGGATCCATGTCTTGAATTTAACCAAGGCCACCAAGGCCATTGCCTTGGATGCCCTACCTACTAGCCTTGATGCCCACTGCTAATTTTCAAGTGATTTTATGCCAGCCAGGCCTTAGGGCCCTTAATTCTATCAAATTGGCCTTGCCCTCAAATTTCCCAAATTCAAGGCCTGCTGATCAACACTCGCAGATCTGGCCAATCACTTTATGAATTGTTGCGCTATTCGATACACATGTACATGTAGTGGTCAAAGGGATGCGATGTGACAGATCTGACAGGGTATTCTGTATTGGTATCATCACAGAAATATCATCCAGGGCCTGATTCAAGCTGTTTTTGAACCCATTATAAAGGGTTTGGGCATCACGAGTTTGGGTGCCCGATTCGGTAAATGTGTGAAAGAAAAAATTCTCTGAACATGCTGAAACCAATAGTCATGATAGTAATGCAGTAATGTTGCTGAACAGGTTAGGGCGATCCCGCTCTCTAAAATGGAGGTAAGAAAGGTTGTTTTTGCTCATTAACTTTTGATTCCTTCTGAACCAATGCATCAAAATTTCAGGCGCATTGATTTTTCTATTGTTTCATTTCATAAAATTAATTGCCATGTGAAGAACCAGCCAATGTTGTTTAAACAGCGCAAATGATGTTTGGCCTATTATTATGCAAATTAGATAGATGACAATTTACTTTTTTACTACCATTTAATGCGGATAGATATGTCTGTATGTGCCTCAAGAGGATTTTGCTGAATTCATTATGTGAACTGATTTATTGAGCGAAAACGACTCTTTTTACCTCCATTTTAGAGAGCGGGATTCTCCTAACCTGCTGAATATGAGGCTGTATTCAGAACATTTAATATTCCTAGAGTTTCCATGGGTTTGACAGTCCCACATCACAGTCTATTTCACTATGCCTTGCCATGCCCATGTTGTGTATGGGTGCCCAAACTAAAACCCTAAATCAGGCCCTGTGATCCTACGCCAAAGTTATGCAAATCCTGTGCTAGTTTAATAAACGTGTTACAGAACAAATTGTTGATGCAGTTGCATGGCCGGTTGAAAGAAACGAGTCCTGCCTGTCCCTACAGGAAACATAGAATATGTAACATGTTAAAGAACCATATCCAAACAAGGCAATAATCCCAGTCTTAGAGCAAGTGAATGACAGGTCCATAGCCTTGATATCTTAACTGGTGGTCGCTTTCAGTTTCACATCAAAAGGGCATATGCAAAACGGGGGAATCACTGTACAAGAGAAGGGGCACATCAGTGGGATTATATTTTTCTTCTGGCATTCGGCAACCAGGTGACATTACGTAACATTTTTATGCAGTACTGGTGGTTTGATAGTGAGAATGTATCAGGGAGCTAGGGGTCACTGTATAAGAGAAAGGGGCACATAGGGGGTTTGATTCCACCTAAAAAGGGCATTTGTATTTAGAATGTGTTTTTCGCGAGGGAAGTGGGGTTCAAAAAGAGAACCCCCCCCCATCTATGGGCCTGAAGGACGAGCGGATCGATCAAAGGAAGTATCTTTGATAGGACAAAACATCAGTTATTTTGACCCTTGTTGTTTAGCCTATGCCAATCAATGTTAAAATAAATATATGTGACAGACAGATCACATGACTTGAATTTTTCATAGTTTGGGTGTGATACCCTCTTACTTCACTTAGATTGGATACGGTACACAGCTCAAACCATCATATAGGAACCTGCAAAACTGCTGATCACATGTGTGAGACAGGATGATGGGAAAGCTGCGACGACACTTGATCCTTTGGCAGAGATAGCTGCAGAAAATGTCTTGAGGAACCATTGTATAATTGAGTTGAAAGCTTGATGTGTAAATAATCTAGAAGATGTTTAGCCCATTTGGTGTATTTATGTTTGCTTAATAAGTTGAGTTAACAGTGTAGAAATGTAATCTACCTGTACACACCTATGATGTAAAAAGCAATTATTGAAGCAGATCCTGTTTCCTTCTGACACAGTAAACATCAGACCTCTGCTGATGCCCTCTTCTATCTATCAATTATCAGACTAAAATACTTCTTAGATAATATGTACCCAGCAACAGGGGAGATTAGCAATTTTTTGCAAATTCATGTTCATCATTTTTAAGTCCTACATTTTTCACTTCACAATTTTTAGCAGGTCAGTGCTCTGCATTTTAGTTATAATAACAATTATTTTGAGTCTCCCATATTGGTGGAATAGTTTACACACTGTGCTTCCATGCATAAACACTTCCCTACACATGCTCTGAAATGCTAGTGCCACGTATTCGACATGAATCATGTGGAGCCTCCTAAGATACAGCAATCAGCTGCACCATGTTACTCATTATCTGCATCTAAAGCCTGATGCTTTCTGTCAATTGTTACTTATGATATGATATTACTGCTGACATAACATTCTCCAGAAAATATCAGCCTATTTGTATTTTTGTGCTTGGATTACTTAAGCTCCAGAGAGTTTGCTTTCACTCCAGGGGGTGTTTGTAGATAGAGGACTTTCTGTTTACTTTCTTAGAGCTGTATCTTTGGCTGTGCAGTTCTAGTTGTTCCTACTGTATATTGATATTGTAAATGTTACATCTGTTAGGCCTATTAACCAAGTTCATGTACCATATCCATTTAAAGGTGAAATGTAAAGGTTTTCATTTTTTTTTCTTTTCATATTCTTCATGGACTAGTTAGTTACTGATGGGAATATAGGTCTTTCTGCTTCATTTTGTTTTAGTTGATGTTATTATTATTATTATTTTTTTTAGCTTTAGAAAATGCTCCAAAGCCTGGTCGATTTCAGATATGAAATCTGCATCACTCATCTGCCCCTGTTTGATGCTAGATTTTGCCATCACACTGGACTGTGTGGCCGAACATCAGTACTTGTAAAATTAAGTTTTCGGGTGGTTGATCTGACTTGATGTCGTCATCAAGGGAAGATAATCTATGACCATTTGCAAATCTGAATTCAGCTGCACTTGGGGTACCAACTTTTCAAAAGCTTCTAGCAGACAAAGTTCTTCAAATTAAATCAGGTGAACTAGATATAAAAAAAAGAGAATCTATTAATCTTTGCATTTCACCTTTAACAGAAGGTTAAAAAAAATATATGACAAAATAAAATAAACATTTTCATGTATTTTAATTGGAGTGGTGACTCTTAATTTCAGTCTACACCTTAATACAGTTTCCCATGTGACGTCACGTCATGACATTCAATGTCATAATTTTGGTTGGCATGACATTTACCAGCGTCATAGTGTCGCATTGTTGGAGCTTCTTGAAAGTAACACTAGTGGAATGTTTAATTATCCAGGAAATGAGAATATATACATGTAAAAGTTTGTAACAGTTTGTAACATGTATGATACAGAACATCATGTTGATAATCTGTTGGTAACTGTCACAATCGTATTTTACAGTGAAAAATTATCATTCTGCGGCGGGTGCTGCTGAATCTTTCCTCCTGTTCAAACCCCATGATGATGTCATGTTAAATAACAAACTCT
>JAVTVY010012614.1:0-33095 GCA_036873755.1 Hanleya hanleyi
CAATGCGAGCGGGGTTAACAATGCAAGTTCAGCGAATTGTTTAAACAATGTGAAAAATACCGCGTGACAAAGTTGTATACATAGCAATCGTTGTGACAATGGTTTTGATCGAAATCCGTAACGATACTGGACAGGGATATACCCCGTATTAGTTGAAGTAGGACGTATATACAGTAGTGACCGCAAGTAAAAGAGTTATCTCCTTGAAGCTGTCTAGCGCTGTAATAACGGAATTTACTATTGTTTTCGAGAAATTTTACAAACTGGTTCGAATAGTATTCCGGGGGATGCCCTAGGGAATCGAAAAATGTTCCTCGCTGGTCGCGGAAATAAAACACTACCCAGTGTTCTCCGGGAAGACTCGCCACGTCGGTATTCACGATAAAAGCCGCTGGTGTTCGTAGCACGTGGATTGGAACTTTGTCAGCCGGGTACACACCGCGTACGCATGCGTCCAGCGTACGGTCGCTGTGAATGATGCAAAGAAGTTCGTCCGTATTCATGGTGTGATGGAGATGATGTTGCGAGACTTATCCACCTCGAACAGCGCTGGGAATTCGGCGTAGGTGATACAGCTCACATTTTCCGGTAATGGTTCCTCGAAGGTCGCTTCGAGGCGTACGTTGCCCAGTCTTAAGAGCTGAAGGTGGTCTTCTGCGGCGTAGGTGGGGTCGAGGTTGAAGGCGTAGAGGGTAGAGCCGTTATGATAATCAAACCATGTTATAGAATTACCGAAGTTATCTCCGGTACGTCCTATGCTGTCGAACAAGCTCAGGTAGGCCGATGTGAATGAACTCTTCGGGAGCGTGTTATACCGCGTTCTCAGAAAGTGACCCGGAGTCGTTACGCCGTCAATATTCACCGAGAGATTGGCCAGTTTGAAGTGTTGAAAGTTTAGGGGGTTCTTTTTATAATCTCCGGCCACGGCTTTGGACGATACGAATCCGATCACCAGTCTGCTGGGATAGACGGATAAAAACATATTATCCCAGCGGAAGAGGGTCTGTCCCGCGGCTAAGGAAGCCATTTTGGTCTCGGTCCTCACGTACGGATATTTGGCGGATGTATTTTCCAAGATCTTGGCATGTCCCAATATCACGCCGGGGTTTACGCGAACTTTGTGAACTTTCAGGGTGATGTCTTGTATCATCAGGTTATACGCCGGATTTTCCTCGCCCGACATCACGCTGAACTGCGGTGTAGAGCGATACATTTTGATGTATACATCCACATTGTTGAGCAAGTACCGCTGCTGTTTGAAAACATCTTGCATGAAGTTTCCTTCCATTTCGAATACATTACTCTCCGCGGTGAATCTGCTCCTCTCTGTAAGCCCGACATTTCCTCCTGTTGCGGGATCCGTGGAATTCGGATCAATACCTTGATCGGCTGCATATAGTTGAGGGAATAGCTGAGTTGTTTTAGCGTCTTCGCCGAAATTCATTAGCGTTTGAATGTACGCTTTATACGGGTAACTGTTGTCCATGACCGTCATAAGCTTACCCTGCATGGAGACGTCTATCTGCGACCACATAGTTTGGAGGAGTAAATTGATAGGGCCGCATTTTTCGTCCTTGTTCAAAGGGGTACCGTCTCTGTGGGTTATTTTAGCTTTAACGTAGAGTCTGCACGATTTCATGTCGACGTAATCCGAGCCTTGACCGGATATCAGGAATTCAACGGGTGCATCGTCCGAGATTTGAGACGACGGTCGAACGTCGATAACATAGCGACTTTCAACCGCTGTTTGCGTAGGGGGTAATGAGAACAACGATAATTCGCTACGTTGACCTTCGGTGAACCCTTTGTCGGTGAGGAGTGCCATGTTATAACTCGAAGAGATACGATCTTTTGGTCCGCGCTCTCCGTTTATCGGTGGGTGAACTGACGTTAGGATGAGAACGCTTCCTATTTATGAGTTCCTGTTGACGCGTTCTCGATACTTCGGACTTGGCTTGTTCGACCACTTGTTGAGAGGGGGCCGTAAGCTGAATAGCCGGCGTCTTGACTTTCTTCCCGCTGACGTTTTCCGAATGAGGCTCGATGGGAATAATGCAGGCTTCACCCGTTTTACCACCTAGTCCTCCACCCTTCTGCTTCTTAAAATACGTCGAGGGGTTATGGACAGACTTTGCCTCGTTCCGATAAAATCTGATCCATTTATTCACATCGGGGATGTACAAGGGTCTCCCGGTCATAGCGGTTTAACGTGAAGCGTTACGATGACGGATTCGGTGAGGAATGTCGCCGGTTCACCTTGTGCGTCGGTTATATCGATTTCTAGATAGCGTACGTCGCTTAAAATAATAGGCAGGTAATACGGCGTGAGGTATATCCTAGATACCGGTTTTTTCTGGAGTCCAGAGGCGTCGACGTAGCGTAGTAGAGGTACTTTCGTCTCGCCTACGTAGGAATCTCCGCATATGTTACAACACAGGCGTAGAAGTGATCGTGATTTAACCTGCGGTTGTCTTCGGATAAATATTTCCGCTAAGGCTACGACCCAAGACTCTTCGAAATGGATGCTTTTATTTAAACTGACGCGAAATTTGTATGGTCGATTCTCGGGGAAAAGCGTCTTGGAGTCCTCGCTGTTTACGACGATGTACTTATCCATTCGACTCATTCACAGTCAACTGTCTCCTTAGACGTTGGGATAGCGTTATATAGTAATCCCAAATGTTAACTTTCAACGTATCGGAAACATTCTGACACACTGAATATGTATAGATATGTAGCAAAATTAGGCGGCCCCTATTTACTACGCCGTCATCTAACATGCTATGGGTGATCGATTTGTAGGCGTGTAAAGAGGTAACGGCATTCACCATTCGATTCCAATCCATTATTAAATTTTCTTTTCTAGCAGGTTATGAATAGCTGTATCGATGAGACGGGTTCGAGCTTTGAGTAATGTCCACTGCGTGTAGTTCAAGACCACGCCCTTTATAGTGGCTTTGCCGTTGATAAAATAACGCAGATCAACCCTCAATAACTTGGTGTAGATACAAACAGTAGCCCGGAGGTGTTCGTCGATAATAACTTGCTGCATCGGTGTACATAGCGTTGTGTTGGGAATGATAGTTATATCCCCCGATGGTATTTCGAACACACGCGGCCTATCTTCGACTGTGTGGTACGCGCACGAAGGACAGAGTGTTCGTTTCGTGGTTAATACGATGAGTGGTATAAGTAGGAGCGATATAGCCCCTATAGAAAGAACTTTAAGTATGCCTAGCTTTCTCTGGTATTGATCCATACCGTTCGATGTCAGATTTGAGAATAAACGGAAAAATACACGGTTCGCATATTTATAATACGGTTTGAAAAATAATATATTTTCAATATACACTCGCGACCGCCGCGAAAAGAGAGCAATCGCACGTGTTCTAGGATATGGGGCTTTAAACTCTGTTAACCCGCGCATTAGACGCCATGCCTGACCCCATCTACGTATCCCGCCGTTTAATGACGAGAACGCTAACTAACATATAACTAAATAACATTGACAACAAAGCCAAGTAGTTTATAAAATATGTATTGTTACCAATCAAAACATAGCTGGTTGGAGAACGAGCAAATCTATACGCTTAGTTTTTGCTTGCGCTTTTCATACCGTTTAGTAAGTCTCTTTTCCATTGGTCGGTTTTCATTTCCGTCTCCCTCCAGTCTTCGCACTGATATTTCATCAGGTACGCGGGGTGCACGTTCATTTCCGTTTGCCTTTCGATGAGGGATTCAAAGTTCTTCATGACCGCATTTTCGTCAATACGTTCTAGAGCATCGTTAAAGTATAAGTCCGCCATCTCATCGGGATCGTTCATCATACATTCGTGATGACCCTGGCTGGGGTCGTCGATGTCACATCCGGGGCAGTGTTCTCTCCTTATTTCGCCGATGGTAGGGGCTAGTTCTTCGATATACGCTTTCTTAATGGCGTGTTCGAGGAATTGCGTCCTTCTGCAAACCGTAGGAGTCGGTGGAGGCGATGACATGTCGTCGTCGAATGCTGCCGATGCGCAAACCTGAATGGCGGTTATCATCTCCTTCAGCGCAGCGTCTATCTCTCCGGCTTTCTTTTTTAACTCCGACCATAAGACCCCGTCCAATGCGATTCCGTTAGTCGTAGGAAATATCTTCCTCGCGTTGGTGGTAGATTTATCCCAGTTTCTGAGGTGCACGAATGATTTTCCCTTGAATACATTATGACTGATATATACATCTTTTTCCAGGCGGATGGGCTGGGGTGTGTCCACACCTCGTTCGAGAAAGGAATCGATGGTCCCCATGTAAAATGTTACGTTGTCCCATGCTTTCGTGTTTAGTGTGATGAACCTCGGCTGAGACGCGTTGGGTACATGACCGTGATCGACAATACGTATAAAGGCAGCCCCCTTCTCTTCAAAGACTTCTGCGCAAACTTTGTATGCTAGGGAGATCATCTTGTATCGACTGATAGATGTGTGTACTACGAAAGGCGAGTGGTGAATGTGCTCGAAAAGCTCGTCCTTTTATCCTAAACCATTCCGTGCCCCTCGTTCGACCCGAGAGCGCTTATATATAGGTTCGGGGGAGAAGGTCGCATGATGTCATCGGGATATAAATAACCGGATATGTATAGATATGTAGTAAAATTAGGTACTCTCAACGACTCCGAGTCAACCAAAATAGCTTCGCACTCTCTACGTACACCTGCTCGTATTTATAACCCTCCGACCTATTTAAGTGACGTCATGCGTCCAGCGTCCAGCGTTCCCCTCAACTGTCTTAATATATTCTACTGTTATCTCTATATTTTATTAACTGAATATCACTGATATAAATCCAAATGTTAAATATTAGAAAGAAAGAATAAGAAAATAGGAAGAAAATTTTTCTGATCTAAATGTGAATCGAACTCATAGCTCAACAAACTGGTCACCACACTGTTTTTGAAAGCGAGCAGCCTAACAACTGGACTACGACGACGTCTACTTGAAAAGCATTTTTTACTTGCTCACATAACGTTTCTGGTAGAATACAGGCGAAGCATTTGCACAATGTTTTATTTTGATGAAATATGACACCTCAAACCAGAATGATATTTCAACCGATTGTAACACTAACCATTGTGATAATAAATACACACAAATGGTTTTGGTTTGAGGTGTCATATTTTATATATGATGGGGAATCCCTTCAGAAAATGTCCTTAAAATGTCGAAAGAGCACATTCGACCGTTTTCAAACTTGAATAAATCCAGTTTAGAGCAATTGACAATCACCATTTCGCAAAATATGAAACTTCAGCATTTTTACAGCACATAACAATAACTTTCACTCATTTCACTCTCAAACGAAAATCATGTTCACTACCGTCACGTCCGAGGGAGTTATTCTCGGGTAACCATCACACATTCTTTAAGAAAGTTACACACACGTTCCATCGTGTTGCTGACAGCTGAACGAATTCTACTCGCATATTCAACATTACAATATATAAACTCTCTAAATGGATATCGGACATCTATTTAGCATCTATATTTGGACAAAAGAAAATAGAGGAAAGGACACACAGATATATTTCCACAATTTTAATAATGAAATCTTTAATTTTGAAATCTTTGGTATGTGTGTGGTGGGGTGGGGGAAGGGGAGGGGGGAGGGGAGGGGTGAAGACTATCCCGTTCTGTGACTAAAGCAATAACTTTGCCCAAGAGACATTTGTCCGTGTGCAGTCTTCAATGTCACAATTCGTAATCCGGAATTGACATCTCTAATGCCGCATTATGTTACAATGCTGGCGAGGGTTATCGCAAATCATTAGATATTGTGTTTGATCATTAATATGATTCAGTCACTGAAACGAATACTGAAATTATCACTTAAAGCCATTTAATTTCTCGTAGATTCAACAAAAGAAATCACACGCGTTTTTGTCCCAGCGTGAATTTGCCATTGGTTGGTACCGGAAGCATTACCATGCCGAATTGACCGAGAAACAAACAACGCAGTTCGGTTGTTCGACATTTATTTGGGTCCACAGAAACAGACGTTCCAATAAAAATAGAAAAGATTTACACAGATGCTTTATTGCAAGAAATATAAGGCGTTCATTAGGAAAGTTATCCGCCGGTCACCGTGATTCGGAACCCACAAAACTACTGTATAAATTCCCTCAAAAATGTACAAAACACGTATTCCCTCCAAAACCACAACCTGGATGAGTCGCTGAGCTAATTAGTTTGCACACCGTTTTTTGTGTTGACCAAGTTTGAGGTTGAATAACCCTGGAAAGAAAATACCCACACATAAAAGCAAGAAAAGACAAAAAAAAAACTGGTTACAACGTGTGCGTTTTAATGTTGAGTTTTATTCACTGGGAAAGGCCAAGAACGCATCTCCAGTCATCTGGGATCCTGGAGCTTCCGAGGCCTAGGCGGCCCCTGGACCCTCGCCTTATTGTGCTGTCATAGTATAGCTCCCCCCCCGCCCCAAATCTGAAAACTTGTCTACGTCCTTACGTAACTGCAGGGCTTCTTTCCTCAATTTCAAGAAAAATTTAAATCTCGTTGATATGCACTCTTAAAATAATTCATGGATTTTGTTCCAGGTTTTATTCAGGCCATTTGACTACAATTGTGTTTCAAGGATGAATTTTTTTAAATTTTCCTTGAAAATGAGGAAAGAATCTTTGCAGTTAAGAGCAACTTACTCGAACTCCAAGAACTCGTGCTGAATTTTAAGTTCAATCGTCTAGAACGATCGTGGACATGCCGGACGATTTAAAGAGTGCAGAAGTACTAATATTCTTCAGTCAGTTCTTAGAAAGAATAGAAAGAACAAAATAACTTCAATTCCATCAAAAAAAAATTTCTTTCTTTTTTAGAGTTATGGGACTATCTCTCTCCGCTAAATTAAAAGCTTATAGATCTACACTACAATCTGTCGGGACGTGACAGGTTAAGTAACGGTATACAGTGTTGGACAGCAGTAAATAAAAGGATATTTTCAACGGCCTAGTAAATGTGGAGGTATACTGTAAGAACAACTGAAAACACAAACACATAAAAGCACACAGAAAATCCACACACACATACACGCGAAATCCAATGGGAATAAAGAAATTCAAGACGATGTACGGATGTGGGGGTTGCGTATATTTTTTGGGAAGCGAAGATATAATTTGTACAGTACAACACAGCGAGTTGCAGACTTTCCGAGAGATAACTTCATAACAGGCATCATTCCAAGCATGGACTAATATTTAACACCATTTAAAAGCTATACGATAATGCAGGATAATCATTATTCATTTACGCTGACATTTTCTTTATCGATAGTGGCAGAGATCATTCATGAAATGACGGCCTCGCCATACGATCCACATCGCAATAGCTGCTCCCTAAGCATGCGCAGCTCGATTTTGTCCTAAATACCGGAAGGCGACGCGCGACGCGCGACGGAAAGGGCGACGTCGCGGGCGACGTCGCGGGCGACGTCGGGCGACGTCGCGTTTAAAAAGGGCGACGTCGCGTCGCGTTGTATCTCTTAACATTATAAGAACGCGACGGGAAGGGCGACGGGATGGGCGACGTCGCGAGCGACGTCGTGCACGACGTCGTGGGCGACGTCGCCTATCGCGTCGTGTTGATTAAAGCGACGCGCGACGCGCGACGGGAAGGGCGACGTCGCGGGCGACGTCGTGGGCGACGTCGCGTTTAAAAAGGGCGACGTCGCGTCGCGTTGTATCTCTTAACATTATAAGAACGCGACGGGAAGGGCGACGGGAAGGGCGACGTCGCCCTTCCCGTCGCCTGCGACGCGCGACGCAAAAATGGCCGAAATGGAACACCATACAACTCTGTATAATAATAGAACTGGGGAAGACCGGCCTTTATTGCTTGAACACGTCATTCGTATAGCACAAATGTAGGAAAGCTGTCAAGAGGGGTTTTTCCCGGGTAAAGCTGACATGTTCTTTCACGGTACATTTCTTCGTTCATTTAAAGCGATCGTAAACCCTCAAGTAAAGTTTCCATCAAATGAAAGACCATTGCAAACTGTGTGGACAATTAACACAGACTCACTGTTCCAATGTGCATGTTTCACCAAAATCTTTGAAATTAAATGCAAGATTCAAATTGACTTAACACTTATGAGTTACCATCTCCCAGAGTTTGGTAAAACATGCGCATTGGAACAGTAAGTCTGTGTTGAAACTCTAAGTATACACAACTTAAGCTTGAATCAAGCATTGGAAAGTGTATACAAAGTTTGAAATATATGTATTAAGGCAGTGTGACGTCACTGGACCTAAATATGAATGGCCCAGACCACCATAGAATACCATACTTTATTTGCAGTTTACTCTGTGTAATAAAATCGTAAAAAATTACAATAAATATTTTCCTACACTGTTTGCAATGGTCTTTCATTTGATGGAAACTTTACTTGAGGGTTTACGATCGCTTTAAGATCTTTTGCAGCGCTAGATATTAAAATAAATAATTAAATAATAAATAACAATGAGAGAGCAGAGAGAGATATCAATAGAAGTAAAGAAGAATCGCTATGTACAAGTTGGTAAGTCTGTTATTGGTTAGGTATACTGATAAATAATGTGTTCGTTAAGGCCCATTCTCACCGTGAGATTTGTAGTAACAACTTGTAGAATACAACCGAGTTGCATCGTGAGAATATCCGTACGATTTTAGTCGCATGCTACAAGTCGTGTGAAATAGAACCGGTCCTATTTCATGCGATTAGTTGCATGCTACAAATCAGGGGATTCCCCGCCGAATCGTTACTACAAATCGCATCGTGAAAACGGGCCTTTATAATCGCGTGGACGATTCCTTTGTCTTGGTACCCCATTCGTACGCACAAAGCCGTCCAGAAAAAAAAACTGAGAGAGCCGGGGGCGTCTTCAGGATTTCTCGAGACGACTTGATGTGTTCTTCCAAACATCTGTGCCTGTAACAATTGCTTGGAGTGTGTTTCGGGGTACAGGACGGCCGGTCTACGTCCTATATTGCGTGAAAGTCAAAGGATCGTATTCTGTATTGAAGCGTCAGTTTGGTGTCATCTATGGGGTAGCGTATCTGGTGTGGTATAGGGTTGAGTATTCCGATTCTGGACGTTCTCGTTGTGCGGCGTTGTCACTCAAGGTGCTGTTGATATTCATGCAATCGTCACCCGTCTGCTGTTTCTGGTCTTGTCTAGCCCGTATTGTGGTCTTCGGTGTGCCGTGCCTGTATCATATGAAATAGTAGGTTTGTAGAGATTCGTGTTTTCTATTGTTTTTCGATGCAATACCTTGATATATCTTCATCCCAAAACAGGCACCCTCCTGACGATCAGTCACATAATATAAATAGCAATATAAAATTAAGTGAATAAATAAATAGATAAACAAATGAATAAATAAATAAATAAACATTTGGACAGGTACAATACCAGGCGAATAGACGTAATAAATAATTTGGTAATTTTTCCGTATACATTATCGTTTGATGGCCATAAAGTATTTGTAGGACAATGAGATATACGGCCCTCAGTATCAAGGTAACTCCGCTATCACCATCTCCTGTATTTTACGCCGAATACCGCTCGCCATATGCGTTTTGGCCGTGCTACTGTTGTTATCCATTTAATTAGATTTGGTCAACGTTTGTTTTGTAGGACAGGGGAACAAATGACCCTCAGTATCAAGGTAACTCCGTTGTTGCCATGCCTATTATATTTCTAAATGTGCCGGTGACATTTTGGCTGGGTGTTATAATGGATATGGATTTATTATGACCATAATGTTTTGTACGGCTATGGTGCAGACGGCCCTCAGTATCAAGGTAACGCCGCTGCAACCATACCCTTTGTTGAAGTCAGAAGAATGATTTGGCCTCTAAGATGTATCACACCGTGTCATAGTACTTGGTGTACTAGTAGTTGATTATGTAAAATAGAAGAGAAAAAAAACATTATTAGTATTTTTGTTGAGTGCGCATGCACGGGGATAGTGTTATATACTGGAATAATAGCCAGCAGTTTTGATAAAATTTATTAAGGACTTGAATACCTGATTTCTAATGGGGGGCTTAGGGTTTAATATCGCTGGTAATGTTAAGGGAATTGAATTTGATTTTTTTTTTTCGTTCTAGGTGCCTCACGTTGTGGGTAGTGTTTTGGGCATTCAAGTTGATGAACCCGTTCGCCGGCGCCCTTTATGCCTAATCCCAAGTAACATGTACTCAAACCCCCGCTGCGCGCGTATCGGGCAAGGAATGCGGCTCACTTTCTGAGCATATTTTTTAGATTTAAAACCCAATTTATCTTGCTTTACTTTACAATTTTACAAAGCTTCAAAGTAAGAAGCAAACGATACAACATCTTTGAGCGTGACAAGAGTAATCCATGTCAGTGAAGGATTTTAACGGGGAATGTTTGACTAATAAAGTAGAATAATCACCTGCTCGGTTCTTTACGTCGATTTATCGCATATTAAATTTGAGCGGTTTCGCTGGTAAAAACTGAAATTTCTCGAAAACCGTGCATCACAGAATGACGAAATTTGGACATAATTGAGATGGCATGGATGTCTAGAATCGAGTCTTTCAGTTTTTTAAATTATCAAATCTTTAGCGAGATATTCCGGCTTTCGCATTGTTCGGTAATTTTAATAATATTTCTTCGGTTTTGGGCCTCTAGAGAGGAAACTAAGAAAAAAATGGAAAAAACTGAGACGCGATTCTAGATCGAGGGGTGTTCTACCGTGCTGCCGATTTTCACGCAGTTAAAGTTGATACTTGTCTTGAAGTTGACATTTGAAAATGATCGGTAGAAATTACGAAGAGCAAAGTTCAAATATGAATAATAGGCTTAGTTTTATTCAAAGTTTAAAAGTATGATCATGTTTGGAATCCTTAGAAAACAGGTTTCTAAAAATATATGGTTTTACATACATAATCTATAAAGCAAAGGCGAAAATGAGATAAATGTCACTGAGCGAGTGTTGATCAGTACAGGTGGATAGCAAGTCCTTCAACCCGAAGGCTCCAGGAGGTGCATATATTACGTGAAATTTTCTTAGCTTTCATGTTCCATTCTTCTTGATCATACCGAATGTTACCCCCTGTAAGTATGCCTTTGATTGCACTACAACAAATTCCTAATGGCATGTGACAGCCTGTTTGGATTAGAATGGTTAAAACGCTTAACCCCATACCTGGCCTGAGGGGTGGCAAAATGGCCCCCTACCAAAATTTCTACGCTATCTCCAGAACGACAAAAAATGGAGAGCTGAAACTCCGTAACTTTTTTCTCCATCATATTGGGTTGGGGTCATTTTGAGCCTATTCGCATAACCCCCGAGCAGAGGATCATGGGGAAATTCAAGATGGCGATCATGTGGGATAACAGAAAAGTGATTTTTTTCGTCCTATTTCTTCAAAATTTCTGCTTTTCCGCGATGAAAAGTGGACGAAAACTATTTTATTTCACATCACAATATTTACAAATTTTTTGCGGAGAAATTGCGGAGAAATTGCATAGATAAAAAATTCGCAAAATCTGACCGGAAAATTGATCAAAAAATGAAAATGAAAATGACGACACTGTGACGTCATCAAAGCGGTCATCTTGAATATTTTTTACATTTTCTGGTAGAGCTTGACCCAAGGGTATGGTGTGGTAAGTTTCTGCTCCCTAGCTCAAGGAGTAAGAAAAATAATTAGGGGGGGGGCCATTTCGGCCACCCTTTCCTCCCTCCATCGCGGGCCAGGATAGGGTTAAAGGAAAATATGTTGTCTTTTAACTTTTCCGCCAGTATATGATCGTATGTTCCGCCTTGCTATTGTTTACGCCACCGCGCCCAAGTGTTGACATCAGCGGGCTGTTCAAACAACGGTAGTTTTCATGTTAATCCCCATTTGATTATAGTATGTTGTTCCTTATTTCTTTTTAAGCATACCGAATGTTAGCCCATATTATTATTCTTTTGATTGTATTAAAACAAACTACCTTGATGACGGGTGACAGCCTGTTGTAATTAGACACTGCTAAAAACGTTTATAATTGAAATATATTTCTTCTTAACTTTCCCGACAGTATATTATCGTGTAGGCTCCGCCTTGCTATTGTTTACGTCACCACGCCCAAGTGGTGACAATAATCCATGACAGGCTTCCTGCAGACCGGTGGAAAACTATTTAATTCATCGACCACGTATAGAACTGATAGAACTTGACCCAAGATATATTGTGGCAAGTTCCAATTCTCTAGTCGAACTGTACGCAACAAAATAACAAAACATAGTATGACTTGCTTTACATTTGTATATTTTGATATAACGACCGTAAAACATATACAGATCATTAGCATGCAGCACTGTTCAATATAAATATGTATATAGATAAATATATATGCACAATTATGATTGGAGCACGAAAATCACAAGAATATCTCCTCTGTTTCCTTTCACTACTCTCGTACATACGCCGGTCCAGAGGGACTAAGGTTAATGTCAATGAAGAACATATCACAATGTGAGGAGGTCGATATACTGGAATTGAGCAGTGATATCAGACCATAATTAGCTTTAGACAAATGTTTGCTGAACTTCGTACGAGCACCGATCCAAAGTGATCCTTCACAATCGTCACTATCTATATAGAATTTTCTTCTCTTCGAACACCTGATGTCCTCGTCAACCTCGTCTATTTCTGAGAACGTTCTTTTCCTATTTACGGTTCTTTTCACAGATTCTGATCGGTGGTTTGAAGTAGATTGGGAATTATGCGCAGAATCAAATTTTAGCCTGGTAAATATTATACGATCTAGATCATTTTCTGTGTTGCAACTTTTCGCGTCGGTGAAATTTACTTGATTGACAATGTCATCTGGGATATCAGGGCCTGTGGCGTGCAGGTCCATTTCCGATTCATCCATGGTCGTCCACTCGGGCAGAACGTCAAACACATTTTCAGACGGGCATTCCACATCGAAATCATCACAAGAGTCTGAAAAAGAAAGATATATTTTGACATTAGTATTACGACGATTTTTTTATTTGTAGTGGAAGTCGGAACTTCGGGATTCATATACCTATACGACAAACAAGCAATACAACGTTTTTGTAATTGAATATAGTTATATTTGAATAAGTTTTTGCCTGTGTAAAATGTAAGCCTGAGCATTAAGAGAGGCATCGGGTATGGAAAAACATCCGACGTAGATAGATATACATGAAGACACAAATGATATACATACCTATGAGATCGAACAAATTTTCGTGATCGAAAGTTACTAAAGAATTCTCGCTTCCTGTCGCATTTGGTTCAGTAACATCCAAAGCAGTAAGTTCGAATCCAGGCACGATCATCAAGGCTGGCTCTGTATGATGCTGACTGTCGTTCAAACCTGGAAATCTGTCTTCGTCTATTGTGTAAACTATATTCGTATCCACACTTAGGGGTATGAAGTAATCCGATGAAATTGCTGTAAACAAAGATTGCATCTTCGTTGCTTGAAAAGTAGCCTTAGAATAAAATGAGTGTACTTGGCGAAAGCAGATTTGTTATGAAACATTGATTGATTTGATTGAAATTGTAGTTTAAGGGCCGCTTCCCATACGGATTTCGCGGCCCATCAACTCAATGTTTTATTTAAATTTCACGGTACATTTCTTTGTTAATTTGAGATCTTTTGCAGCGCTAGATATTAAAATAAATAATTAAATAATGAATAACAATAACAATAACAATGAGGAAATATAAATACTAGTAGAGAAGAGTCGCTATGTACAAGTCGTTAAGTCTGTAATTGGTTTTTATACTGGAAAATATTTATTATAATCGCGTTGATGATTCCTTTGTCTCGGTACCCCAATAGTACGCACAAAGCCGTCCAGAAAAAAACTGGGAGAACCAGGGCGTTTTCAGGATTCGTCGAGACGACTTCCCTAACGACGCCCTTGGGAACAGGGTGGGTCCTTCCAGAAATCTGTGCCTGTAACAATTGCTTGGAGTGTGTAGTGGGGTACAGAACGGCAGGTCTACGTCCTATATTACGTGAAAGTCAAAGGATCATATTCTGTGTTGAGGTGTCCGTTCGGTAACATTTAAGTGGTAGCGTGTCCGGTGTGGTCTAGGGTCGAGTATTCTGGTTCTGGGTGTTCTTGCTATGCGGCGTTGTCACTCAAGGTGCTGTAGGTATTCTTGTAATCGTCATCCGTCTTCTGTTTCAGGTCTTGTCCAACTCGTCTGTGGTCTTCGGTGTGCCTGTATCATATGAAATAGAAGGCTTGTAGTCATTCTTGTTTTCTATTGTTTTTCGATGCAATAATTTGATATATCTTCCTCCCAACAACAGGCACGCCCCGAATGTCAGTCACATAATATGAATAGCAATATATAATTAAGACAGCAAATAGATAAACAAATGAATAAATAACTAAACATTTCGATAGATTCAGTACTAGGTGAATACACAAATAAACGGCACTGTATTATTTCTGTATGCATTATCGTTTGATGGCCATAAGGAATTTGTAGGACAATGAGATAGACGGCCCTCAATATCAAGGTAACTCCGCCATCACCATTTCCTATATTTTATGCCGAATACCGCTCGCTATATGCGATTACCGCTCGCTATATGCGATTTGGCCGTGCTAATGTTGTCATGAATTCAATTAGATTTGGCCATCGTTTGTTTTGTAGGACAGTGGAACAGACGGCCCTCAATATCAAGGTAACTCCGTTGTTGCCATGCCTATTTTATTTCTAAATGTGTCTTTGACATTTTGGCCGGATGTTATGTATGGATAGTTTATTATGGCCATAATGTTTTGTATGGCTATGGTGCACACGGCCCTCAATATCAAGGTATCTCCGATGCAACCATACCATTTGTTTAAGTCAGAAGAATGATTTGGCCTCTATCAAATCGTGGCATAGTACTTGGTGTACTAGTAGTTGATTATGTGGTAGTATTATATACTGGAGTAATAACCAGCAGTTTTGATAAAATTTATCAAGGACTTGAATACCTGATTTCTAATGGGGGGCTTAGGGTTTAATAACGCTGGTAATGTTAAGGGAGTGTTGAATTGTTTTAATTCGTTTCTAAGTGCCACACGTTGTTGGTTGTGGATTGGGCATTCAAGTAGCACGTGTTCTATTGTTTCTTCTACATTGTTGCATGCGGTACAGAGTGGTGAGGTGTTTTTCAGAAGCATGGACAGATGTGATTTAAGTCCGGTTTTGCCTAGTCTTAATCTGGTGATTATGCGGTCATCTCGTTTATTGTCTAACTGGAGTCCCTGGGCTTGTCTTTTATCTCCATCAAGGATCTTATGTAACCACCGTCCACGTTCTTCTTCGTTCCATTCCTTTTGCCACTTGCTATCTATTTTGCGTCTAATGATAGTGTTGAGTTCTTTATATCCTAATCCTATTGGCACATCGTGTGTAGTTTTAGCAAGACTGTCTTTGGCAGTTTTGTCGGCTGCTTCGTTACCTCTGATGTTGACATGCGCGGGGACCCATGCTAAGATGGCGTCTATTCCCTCGTTGTGTATTTGTGTACATATACATTCTATTTTGTGTATGAGATCAGGTCTACTGTCAGATATAGAATTTTTGATTGATGTGAGTCCACTAAGGGAGTCACTGAGTATCACCGCACGGATTGGTTTGTGCTCGATGATCCATTCGAGAGCCTTAATTATAGCAATCAGTTCACTAGTGTATACAGACATATTGTCTGGTAGTTTGAAACCATTTTGTATGTTGAGCTCAGGTATAACAAAAGCTGATCCTGTGTTATTACTTGTGTTTTTCGATCCGTCTGTATAGATTTTTAAGTAATTTTTCCAGTTTTGGTTGATATATTCAAGGGTGGTGGCTCTTATAAAGTCTGGGTTGTCCTTCTTTGTGAGGTAGTCGTGAATACTTGTGTCCACGTGGGGCGACTCTAATTCCCAGGGTGGTGTAATGATTTTGTCTGTGTCGCAGACGTGTGCGATGGGAATTTCGTGCTCTTGGAATAGGTTATTTACGGTATAGCCGAGGGGGGCGGAGTCTTTTTCCCAGTTTTTCTTTAAATATTCATATTCACTGTTTTCTTCAAACATTTTGTGGCATGGGTGATTATCGCCCTTAGCTCTAGTTTTTCCTGCATATTTCAGGGACAGTTCCTCTCGTCTTAAACGAAGAGGTTTCTCATTGGTTTCTATTTGAAGACTACATAAGGCGGTTCCCTTGAAGGCTCCAGTAGCTATTTTTAGAGCAGAATATTGGATGCTGTCTATTCTTTTTAGTTGTGTCTTACATGCTGATTGGTATGCGATGGACCCGTAATCTATTTTTGACCTGATTAAGGTTTGGTATAATTTTATCAGACTATATTTACTCGCTCCCCAGTTTGTCCCAGACACACACCTCATGAGGTTCAGGTCTTTATTGCACCGAAGGACTAGTTCGTCGATGTGGTCTTTCCACGTGAGTTTTCTGTCAAAGATCATACCTAGGTATTTAACACTATTTCTGAATTCAATTTTCTGACCTCCTAGTGTTAGGTTAACGTCAATGTGTTTATTGTTTGAAAATATAATGCCCGTTGTTTTTAGGGCGGAAAATTTGAAGCCCCATTTATCCGCCCAGCCGCTAGTTGTATCTAGTGTATTTTGCATTATACCTGTCAATTTTTTTATGGAACGTGCGGTTTTCCAGAGGGCAGAATCGTCAGCAAATAGAGACTGTTCTACTTCTGGGTGTTTGGTGTCAATTTCATTGGCTAGGCCATTGATGAGGATGTTGAAAAGGGTGGGGCTTATGACGCTTCCCTGAGGGGTACCGTTGTCTAATTCATGGTCGGTGGATAGGGTGTTTCCTATGCGAACTTTAAAATTTCTATTGTTTAGGAAGTTTTTTATCCAGTGTTGCATTCTCCCCTTAATTCCAAGTTTGCTTAATTGAATAATTATGCCGTCCTGCCATACAAGGTCAAATGCTTTTTCTATGTCTAGGAAGATACCTAATGTGTACTGATGTTTGGCATTCCCCTTTTTTATTGAGTGTTGTAACCTGGCTATATGGTCTAATGTACTCCTGTTCTTACGAAAGCCGCTTTGGGTTTTGTTTAATAAGTTATTGTTTTCCATATGAAATTCCAGTCTATTTTTTACCATGGTTTCCATTATTTTGCATAGATTTGAAGTGAGAGAAATTGGGCGGTAAGAGTTGCTGTCTGATGGATCTTTACCTGGTTTTGGGATTGGAATAACGATTGATGTTTTCCATTTACTTGGAAGTTGTTTGGTCTGCCAGCTGACATTAATTAGTTTCAAAATTAGTTTCTGTGTTTTATTTGGTAGGTGTTTAAGGATCGTGTATCCTAGTTTGTCTTCACCAGGTGAACTCTCTTTTTTACAGTGTATAGCTTTGCGGTATTCATTAATGTTGAAGTCTGCATTGAGATAGTTTTCTAAATGATCGTCCAAATCGTTTTCTATCGTTGTTTCCTCCTTAATTTTTCTGAATTCTGGTTTCAGGTTGCTATCGCTACTGTTCGAAGCGAAAGATTCGGCGAGGTGTTCTGCCTTTTCCTTGTTCGTTTTTTTAGTTTTGTTCAGTACAGGGACTGTGTTTGTTAACTTTCCTTGTATATTTTTTATTTTGTTCCATACTTTTCTTGAATTGGTTTTGGTATCTATAGTGTTGCAAAAGTCTTCCCAGCATTTGGATTTAGCTTCTTTGACACTTTTTTCAGCTATGATTTTGAGTTCCTTGTAGTTCGCGTGATCACTTTGGAGCCTACTTTTTTTGAATTTTCTTAGTGCCTTCTTTTTGGCCGCAATATTCTTTGCACACTCTGGGTTCCACCAGGGTACCGGGTTTTTGTTGTGGCGCTGTTGTGATATCGGAATATATTTTTGTGCTATTTTTAGTAGTGAATTTGTAATGTTTTCATTAAACATCTCTGGATCGGAATTGAATATCTCGTCATGATTTAGGCTTTGACAGTCTTTCTGGAAGCTTTTCCAGTCGGCTTTGGAGTACTGAAATTTTGGAGGGGCGTCTGTCCTTTCAGAGTCCGGTTTTATACTAATTGTCGTCAGAATGGCGAAGTGGTCGCTGTCAAGCGTGTCGGGAATCACTTCCCATTCGGATTTAATAGCTAGATCAGGGGAGACAATAGTTAAATCTATTGCAGATAGTTTACCGGTGTTCATGTCTATTCGCGTCCCGTGGCCATTATTTAAATAGCATAGGTTGTTTTGGTCAAGCCATTTTTCCACTACTTGACCTTTTTCGTCTGCTTTGGTGCAAGTGTCGTCCCAAATGGGGTTATGACTGTTGTAATCACCGCATATGATAATAGGAGAATTAAATTTCTTTGTGATGTTGTCCAGTTCTTTTGGAGAGATTTTCTTTAGACTTCCTGGGGCATATAAATTAATGATGTTAATAGGTTTGTTATTGAAGAAGACCTGAATAGCGTGCCATTCGAGATCGTCACTGGTAGGGCTTTTATCTAGTTCTATGTGAATCAGGTCCTCTTTTATTAATATGAGGTTTCCCCCTAGTGCACCTGTAAGTCTGTCTGATCTATACGGCTTATATCCGTTTATTGTAAATTTATTTTTTCCTGGCTTCAGAAAAGTTTCCTGGACACAAATTATATCTGGGCTGATTTCATTTACTAAGACTTTAAGATTGTCCCCGTTTTTCGCGATGCTTCGGGCATTCCATTGGAGTATGGTGAGTTGTTTGTTGAAAATTGGGTTGTTATGTATTACGCGGTGGGTCTAACCTATTGTCCCGGGTGTTCTCATATAGAGGTGTTGAGAGCGCTATTGTTTTTCTTGGGAGTTGATGTTTTTCTTTTGTATTTTGGATTGAATCCCCATGCTATTATTTCTTTGGGGTTAAATTCCCAATTTAAGAAGTCTTGAGCAATGCGGGCTATTATGTCAGCTTTATTTGTTTTGGGGTTGGCATTGTGGACTGAGTTAATAACAATGTTAATAAAGCCTAGGAATTCGATTTTACTCATGCTAATTGTTTCGGGCTTGTCCGCGGTTTCTGGCTCCATTGTTTGTTCTGTCACTGGTGCCTTATTGTTAATCACTACTTCGCTCACAGGTTTTCGCAGGTCTATTGTTTCTCTGAGTTTTTGGTTCACTTTTGTTTCTCTGACTGCTTCTGCGTAAGAGATGCCTTTGTCTGCTATAATATACTGGACTGCCTTAGCATTTTTGTAGTAAATACACCCTTTCCAGGCGGAGCTATGATTCTGTTTGCAGTTTGCGCATTTTTTATGGGTTTCTGTGCAGTGCTCGTAACTATGGGGCCCTGAACATTTGGGACATACAACGCTGGCTTTGCAGTTTCTAGCTGAGTGAGAAGAAATTTTTTGGCAATTAAAACATCTTTTGGGGGTTTCATAGAAGGGCTTGACTGTGATGTTACGTAACCATAGACAGACAGTATCTGGAAGTTTATTTCCATTGAATACCAACATTATGCTAGTTGTATCCGTTTTGTCCTTTTGCAGTCTTTTAGCGAATACTACGTTTTGTTTCGAAAGAGTAGTTCTAATATCGTCTAGCTTAACACTTAAATCAATTCCATAAATTACGCCTTTGCGTTGCTCTCTTTTTTGCTGGTACTGTTTTACTGAGACGGGTTTGCCAGCTAGGAGGTCTAACCTAAGTAGTTTTTCATACTGTGTTTTAGAATGGCAGTGGATTTTGAGGTCTCCTCCGGGTAATTCATAGACTGTTTTTACGTCTCCGGCTTGTTGTTGGATGTCTTTTGCAACTTTGGCTTTGGGTAAGCTCGTGGCTTTGATCTGAGTAAGGCTGTGAATGATAGCCACAAAATGTAAAAGATTAGGCCTTTCGGGTAGTGCTCGTTGTTTTTTGGTGGGTGGGGATTTTTCCGTGTTGATTTCCTCGCCGCGCTGGCGTTTTCTGTTTGCCGACTGATCAGATGCAGGGGGTTGGGACATTTTGTGGTTATCGGGGGGAGGTTGACTTGGAAACCAAAAGTGTGGTGTTATTATACAGAGTGAATTAAGTGCAGTAATTTGAATGAAAAACTTAGCTCTGGTCTATATTCCGTCTTGAGTGTAGGCTTGTCGATTTCTTCCGTTGTTTTGGTAGGTAAAGTGAAGTCCTGCAACGCCCGGGGAACAGAAACTGCGGGGAGACACAAAGACTGGCAGGCAAAGCTAGGCTGAAGTAAAATATGGCTGGTTGGTTTCTCTCGCTGTTGTTGTAGTTTAGGTAATCCTGTAAAGCCCTAGGAACAAAGACCACAGAAGGACACAAAGGCTGGATAGCTGGGCTGGTTTGGGAGAAGACAAAAACACGTCCGTTCACTTTGAGCGCTGAACTGAACTTGAAACATTGGCGGTAAATTTCGGTATTTATGTGTTTCCTTCAGGATGTGCTTGATCGGAAACCTGTTGATAAAACATCTACCATGTAAAATGACCCCTGTAGGTAAATCTGATTAGTTAATGGTCATCCAGCTGTGTTTACCGTCGGTTCAGTGATGTGTCAGACGGCTTGAGATCTTCCACAGCAGGACATGTAGAATGTGGATGGAAAGATGTAACATATACAATAGCAGATTTAACCGGATTGTCACCATGGCAGGCACCATTTATCGCAAGTTATTGATAATAAATTCGGATACTTTGTGAAAACTAGTTCAGCTCATGTGGATTAGTCGGCGTCTATGTGGTGCTTATAACAGCTTATAATCTAAGATCAGGAAATTTCAACATTCTATTACAATTGACCAGAACATAATTGAGAACACAATTTCATTGATAAAAAAAGAAAACAATTGTTCTAATTTCTAATCTAACCATTTTTATAGCTCAGCTCATGTCGAATAGTTGGCGTCTATGTGGTGCTTATAACAACTTTTAATCTATGGTCAGGAGATTTCAGCATTCTACTACAATTGACCACAAAATACCTTCATTTAGAAAATGAGTGTGTCGAAGCAGGTTCATCGTCTCAACGCACGTTTTCTTCACTTAGCTAGGCAGTTATGTAATATAGACCTGTATAGAGTACGATGAAGCAGGTTAGGGTTTGGACGAAGTCATCCTCGAATGTTCTAATCTTTATGAACTCCATCTTTCTGTCTGGTATTCTTAAGGTTGTTGCTTTACCATAGGAATACATTAACCAAATGTATATTAAAATCGTTATAAAATATTATTGGCATTGTCTCCCACAGCAGCAGGATATAAGAGCAAATGTTACAAATGTGCCATGACGTCACGTAAATCTAACGAAAGTTTTGATCTTGTTCGAAATCATTACATTTCGAGTTGAAAGTGTTAATTGGTTTCATATGGAGGATTGATTAGACCCGAAGGCTTCAGGAGGTGTTTATATTATGTGGAATTTTCATAGTTCTCATGTTAATCCCTATTTCATTATGGTCCCTTGGTCCTTATTTTCTTTTTGATCATACCGGATGTTAGCCCATATAATTATTCTGTTGTTTGCACTAAAACAAACTATTTGATGACAGGTGAAAGCCTGTTTTGATTAGACTCTGCTAAAAACGCTTATAATTGAAATATATTTCCTTCTAACTTTTCCGACAGTTTATTATCGTATAGGCTCCGCCTTGCTATTGTTTACGTCACCACGCCGAAGTGTTGACATCAGCGGGTTGTTCAAATCACAATCCATCACAGGCTTCCTGCAGACTGGCGGGAAACTATTGATACATGGAGAAAATCTGTTTAAAAAAAGTTTGGCATACATAAGACTCTTTAAAATTTTGAAATGCTATTAAGCTCAACGAACGAATGATAGACAAATTCTATACTGTACTGTGCAATGAATATACCTCACGTTCCACGCAGCTGCAATACATCTTTCTTTGTGTTGAAAGATTTTTTTCTGCTTCATCAATAGCCAAAGAAATTAATATATACCAAGACAAACTAAATTGGTACATGTATATTAATATATACCAATAAATTTACACACAAAGAAAACAAATACAGAGAACTACTGAAAATAAACTAGAAAACGTTGGAAAACTCTCTTTATTTTAAGGTTCTTACAACATTATCATATTACTTTTAGAATGGCAATTTCGATGGTTCATTCCATAGCAATAATTAATTTGTTTTTTAATATTCAGCACTTGTTCATTACAATACATTTCTTGGTGAAAGGCGCATAGCGAGACTGTCGCATTGATCTCTAACCCTGAAAAGTACCCTTGCTTCAAGTTCGTGAAGTTAGTCGGCTGCTAATCGCTAACTATCGACATTCTCGTAAGTTTGCTTCACGAGATTGTCGGCAGTAAAATACAACAGCCATGCAGTTGAATACTTCCCTTAATGGCCGTGTGAATCAGCACGAAATGTGGAGATATACCGTGTTTATCGTATGGAGACCACAGTTGATGTAGCGATCCGGACAGGAAAGGGTTATATTATAGATCCGTTGTCGGTCTCTTCGCCACTTGAAACATTGTACTGAACAACTGTTGGATCAGCCCTTGTGAACTGCTTTCCTTAACCCTATCTGGCCTGGACTATTTGGGATGTATCCTGCCCTATTGTGGGGGGTGGGGGCGAAATGATCCCCGTAATTATTTTTCTTACCCCTTAAGCTAGGGGGGGGGGTGAAACTTACAACACTATACCCTTGGGTCAAGATCTACCATTATATTATAATTTATCCCTGAAGATGACTGAAATGATTAGTCGAAACATTGTATCTTCGAATGTATATCCAAAATTAACTTGTTATCGTGGCGATATGCCGCATATTTGTGAAATGGATTGAATAAGCGAGCTGTTCCCAACTGCACTCGGTAGCTCAGTTGGTAGAGCACTGGGACGGTATCCCCAAACTCGTGAGTTCGATTCTCACCCGAGCCAGTTTTTCTGGCAGGGTGTTTTACAATGTAGGAATATAATTTTATTGTCATTTATCCCTGAAGATGACTGAAAAGATCTACCAGAAAATGTTTTAAAATATCTAAGATGGCCGCTTTGATGACGTCACGGTGACAGCATTTTCAAAAACGTTTTTTTTCGGTCGGATTTTCCGAATTTTTAAAAATAAATGATAAATTAGTAAAGATTAATGTGATGCGAAATAAAATAGTTTTGCTCACTTTTCGTCGCGAAAAGCAGAAATTTTGAAGAAATATGACAAAAATATCACCTTTCTGGTACCCCACGTGGCCGCCATCTTGAATTTACCCATGATCCTCTGCTCGGAGGGTTATGGAAATAGTCTCAAAATGACCCCATTATGATAAGCTATAAAGTCATTCTTGTTTCAGCAGGGGAGAGGGATTTCGGTCCGCCCCTAAGTACTTTTCTTAACCTATGAGCTGAGGGCTGAAAATCGCCCCACTATACCCTATATAGGGTCAAACTCTACAAGAAAATGTAAAAAAGAAAAAAAAACGGTCGATTTTTCGAATCCAAAGGAAGTCAATTAAATAGAATTCAATAAAAAACGATGAAAACGCAGCTTTTCGTCACATACGGATGGCCGCCATTTCGAAATTATCCATGATTCTCTGCTCAGAGAATGACTCCCGTGTACGATGAGCTATAACGTCGCGGAGTGTCAGATTTATTTGTTATTTTTTATTTGGTCTTGTTGAAGAAAGTGTACAAAGTTTAGCGAGGAGGGGCATAACGGGGCCTCAGGTCTGGAATCCAGGGCATTTCCCCCAGTGGACATTTCCCCCAGCGGACATATCCCCCATGGACATTTCCCCCAGTGGGCATTTCCCCCAGTGGACATTTCCCCCAGTGGACATTTCCCCCACCCTATATTTTTAGGTTATTTTGAACTTAGTTTTGAAATAATTTGGCAAAAACACATTTTTAAAAAAATATTTTCTATAAAAAGGATATAAGGATCTCCACATATGTTTTTTACGATAAAGGAGTCAAATAGTGATAAGATATTATACATATATACACAGTATATAGCAGTATTATACAGTCTTATAGCACATTTTAAAACAATATAGCATATATTTTTTACAATAAATTTGACGAGAAAGCACATTATATAAAAAATAAATGATGTATTTTTAAACAATATAATTTTGTTCTATATTTTACCTCCGTTTTCACTTTATTTCAATTTTATTCTCATCAAATGGCTTCGGTGTCAATGTTATGCTATATATCATGTACACATCTTTTATATTGTTTTAAAATGTGCTATAAGACTATAATACTGATATATACTGTGTATATGTATAATATCTTATCACTATGTGACACAATTATCGTAAAAAAACATATGTGGAAATCCTTATGTCCTTTTTATAGAAAATAAAAAAAAATATTTAAAAAAATTGTGTTATTGCCAAATTATTTAAAAACTATGTTCAAAATAACCTGAAAATATAGAGTGGAGGAAATGTCCACTGGGGGAAATGTCCACTGGGGGAAATGCCCACTGGGGGAAATGTCCGCTGGGGGAAATGTCCACTGGGGGAAATGTCCGTACAACTCAGGTCTGTTGGGGGCTAAATAGTCATTTTAACACCTGATTTTCCCGTCCCACTGGCATCCGGATTAATCTTAAGCACATTTCGACGGCTTCGTCATGTTGAAGTATACGTTAAACCTACCAGGCCTGCCAAACTTTCTAAAATATATGTGAGATGACAAAATTTGAAATGCTTACAATCTGAAACATTATAGCTTATCATATCTGGGTCATTCCCAGCCTATTCGGCAATCCATAGATGGAAAAGGTCATCGGGAAATTCAAATTGTCGTACTTAATTCTGTGACTTAAAAAGTGGATATTCGTCGTATTTCTTCAAAGAAAATTGTGTATAGAAGTTATCAATAATCTCACTTCAGATGATTTATGATTTATAATTGTATAATGTAGTTTTCGGATAAACTAACCTAAACAAACAATTTAACATCTAACCTAAAATTAACCCCCAAAATGTATTGGTCGTCACTGTGATGTTAGCAGATGTGCCATTTCCAGGTTTTTGCTGATACAACTTGACCCAAGATATATTGTGGCAAGTTTCAACCCCCTAGCCAAACTGGTCGCAACAAAACATAGCAAAACATAGTATGACTTGATTTATGTTTGTATATTTTGATATAACGACCGTAAAACATATACAGGTCATTAGCATAACAGCACTGTTCAATATAAGTATGCATATAGATAACTATATATGTGACGTCATCAAAGCGGTCATCTTGAATTTTTTTTACATCTTCTGGTAGAGCTTGACCCAAGGGTATGGTGTGGTAAGTTTCTGCTCCCTAGCTCAAGGAGTAAGAAAAATAATTATGGGGGGGGGGGCCATTTCGGCCACCCCTTCCCCCTCCATCCCCGGCCAGGATAGGGTTAAAGAAAAATATGTTGTCTTTTAACTTTTCCGCCAGTATATGATCGTATGTTCCGCCTTGCTATTGTTTACGCCACCGCGCCCAAGTGTTGACATCAGCGGGCTGTTCAAACAACGGTAGTTTTCATGTTAATCCCCATTTGATTATAGTATGTTGTTCCTTATTTCTTTTTGAGCATACCGAATGTTAGCCCATATTATTATTCTTTTGATTGTATTAAAACAAACTACTTGATGACGGGTGACAGCCTGTTGTAATTAGACACTGCTAAAAACGTTTATAATTGAAATATATTTCTTCTTAACTTTCCCGACAGTATATTATCGTGTAGGCTCCGCCTTGCTATTGTTTACGTCACCACGCCAAAGTGGTGACAATAATCCATGACAGGCTTCCTGCAGAACGGTGGAAAACTATTTAATACATCGACCAAGTACATTTTCTACTCAAATGCCCAATATATGATCCCTAGCACCACATACTGGAAAACGAGCTCAAAAACTCTGTCATTGGCTTCCATATTAAATCCTAAACCTCCTCTTATAAACAAGGTGTACTCCACCTTACTAGCTTACATCAAATCGACTGCTTGATCAGCCGTTGTGGGCTGCTTTCTTTCTGAAAGTGTTTAATTTGTCCTGTTCATGCCTGGATGGGGGAGGGGGCATTTCGGTTCGCACCTGAGTACTTTTCTAAACCTTTGAGCTTAAGGCTGAAACTTACCCCACTGTACGCTAGTGTCACGCTTTACCACAAAATGTAAAAATAAAATCCAAGACGGCCGCTTTGATGACGTCAGAATGTGTCATTTTAAAAAAGGCATGTTTCGGTCGATTTTTCGATTTTTTTTTATTGATTTAATTTCTCCACAATATCTGCAAGGCAAATATTAATCTGATGTGAAATAAAATAGTTTTTGGAAAAGCATAAATTTTGAAGAAACTGACGAAAAAAATCACTTTTCTGTTACCCCACATGGCGGCCATCTAGAATTTACCCATGATCCACTGATCGGGGATTATGCAAACTGGCTCGAAAAGACCACAATTTGATAAACTACAAGGTCATGGAGTGTAAAATCTGATTTCTTTTTGTCCTTTCGGGCCTAGTAGGTTTAATGCGCTCTCTCTTTCATAGTTCATAATAATTTTGAGCACTTTTGTAAGTAAGTCAAAAGAATTCAACGAAAAAACGACGAAAACGCAACTTTTACGTCACATATACTGATGACCGCCATTTCAAAATTATTCATGATTATCTGCTCAGAGAATGACTCCCGTGTATAGGCTACAACTTCACGAAGTATCAGATTTTTACCTTTTTTTTTCTTTTTTTTTCATGTTGGAGAAAGTGTACAAAGCTTAGCGGGGAGGGGGCATAACAGTGCCTCAGGTCTGGGCTAAATGATCATTTTGACACCTGTCCAACTGGCTTCCGCATCAATCTTACGCACATTTTGATGACTTCGTCATGTTAAAGTATTTGTATACGTTGAACCTACCAGGCCTGTCAAACTTTCTAAAATATAACTGAGATGACAAAATTTGAAATGCTTACAATCTGAAACATTATATCCGGGTCATTCCCAGACTATTTGGCAATCCTCTAGTCGAACTGGTCGCAACAAAACATAACAAAACATAGTATGAATTGCTTTATATTTGTATATTTTGATATAACGACCGTAAAACATATACAGACCATTAGCATGCAGCACTGTTCAATATAGATATGTATATAGATAAATATATATGCACAATTATGATCAGAGAACAAAAATCACAAGAATATCTCTCCTGTTTCCCTTCACCACTCTCGAACATACGCCGGTCCACAGGGACTAAGGTTAATGTCACTGAAGAGACAATGTGAGAAGGTGGATATACTGGAATTGAGCAGTGATATCAGACCATAACTAGCTTTAGACAAATGTTTGCTGAAGATCGTACGAGCACCGATCCAAAGTGACCCTTCACAATCGTCACTATCTATATAAAATTTTCTTCTCTTCGAGCACCTGATGTCCTCATCAACCTCGTCTATTTCTGAGAACGCTCTTTTTCTATTTACGGTTCTTTTCACATATTCCGGTTGGTGGTTTGAAGTAGATTGGGAATTTTGCGCAGAATCAAATTGTAGCCTGGTAAATATGATACGATCTAGATCATCTTCTGTGTTGCAGCTTTTCGCTTCCGTGAAATTTACTTGACTGACAATGTCATCTGGGATATCAGTGCCTGTGGTGTGCAGGTCCATTTCCGATTCGTCCATGATCAACTCGGGCAGAACGTCAAACACATTTTCAGACGGGCATTCCACATGGAAATCATCGCAAGAGTCTAAAAATGAAAGAGTTGTTTTAACATTAATATTACGACGAATTTTGTATTTGTATTGGAAGTCGGAACTTTGGGATTCATACGACAAATAAGCAATACAACGTTTTTGTAATTGAATATAGTTATATTTGAATAACTTTTTTTCTGTGCAAAATGTAAGAGTGAGCATTAAGAGACGCATCGGGTATGGGAAAATATCCGACGTAGATAGATATACATGAAGACACAAATGGTATACATACCTATGAGATCGAACAAATTTTCGTGATCGAAAGTTACTAAAGAAGTCTCGCTTCCTGTCACATTTGGGTCAGTAACATCCAAAGCAGTAAGTTCGAATCCAGGCACGATCATCAAGGCTGGCTCTGTATGATGCTGATTGTCGTTCAAACCTGGAAATCTGTCTTCGTCTATTGTGTAAACTATATTCGTATCCACACATAAGGGTATGAAATACTCCGAAAAAATTGCTGTAAACGGAGTTTGCATCTTGGTTACTCGAAAAAGAATCTTACGATGAAATGAGTGTATCTGGCGAGAGCAGATTTGTTATGAGACCGTGGCGGTAAATTTCGGTATTTATGGCAATCCATCAGGATGTGCTTCGTCAGAAAATGCTTAATTAACATCTTAGGTGTAAAATGGCTCAAAAATACACACATGATTTTGTTAATGGTTATCCAGCTGTGTTTCTCGCTGGTTCATTGATGTGTCAGACGGCTTGAGATCTTCCACTACAGCAGTACGTGTAGATTTGGACGTAACATACACAATCGGATTTTAACCACGGGAGGGCATACCTTCTCGTAAGTTATTGACAGTAAATTCAGGTACTTTGTAAAAGCTAGTTCAGCTCGTGTCGCTTAGTTGGCGTCTATGTGTTGCTTATAACAACTTACCAACAATGGTTAGAAAAATTCAACATTATAACACAATTGGTCACAACTTACTTGAAAACACACCCTCATGTAAAAACCGATGTGTCTAAGCAGTGGGAAATATCTGCTTATTCCTACGGTTTGTTCGAAGGTATATGCAAAAGCTACAATTTATTATTAGCCTCGAATGTGTTACGTCTGGTTTTAGTATTTATTCACCTAGAGATGGGATGGGGAGCGAATTAAGAACAATTATTATTGAGTCTCTCTCATACAAAATATATATTATATCAGCCATGTTACAAATAAACTAATATAACAAATAGTAGAGAGAAGGCTGAACAAATGTGACCGAATCCACGATCAAGTTAATGAGAAGATTTAAGTTTTCGCTGTGAGAAGCTCGGGGTGTCACCGTGCTACGAGCATAATGAAGAACCAGACCACGAAAACCTGTCTGGACACTGAAACAACAGTAGATGGCCAGATGTGACATATTTGTAGATTGAACTCAGAAAAGTTTTTTTTTTTTGTAATATGATCGACCAGAACGTTTTGAATAAGCACATCAGTAACCTCATTTTTGTTAAGATCGCCGAATAATAGTGTTTTTGAAATTGGAATACTCGGTATATCATAAATAGTTGCAAGATTATTTAGCAGAAGTATATTTTGAGTGTGGAAAATGGGGCAGTATAGGAAATAGTGACCCACATTCTCGTTGAGATGTCCGCAATTACATTGAGAAGTGTCGGGCATTAAATTGTCAAATAAGCGTCTATTGAGATTGCTGCAACCGTTACGCAGACGACACAATAACACATTTTCTTTTCGAGGACAAACGTAATTCCAAGATGGTGGATTAGGTTTTATAGACATAATTAATAACTTGCGTTTGAACGCAGACAGAGATGGTAAATATTATTGAACAGTTGCTGGGAGGGCATTCCAATCGCGAACCGTGGCTTCAAAATAAGGATTCTCTAAATATTTTGCGTTACGGACATTGTACATGTGTTACGTCTACCTGTTTAATATTAATATTATTAGGCTAGATGGTTCACCAATGCTTTAGCCAATACAGACGTAACAGCAGAGTATAATTCACACTGTCTCCCACAGCAGCATGATACTGGAATATGGGAGCAAATGTTAGAAATAAAGATTAATTGTTTGGTATTGGCCAAGACGATTTGAAAACTAGCGAAAGGTAGGATATTATTCGTAATCAATACATCTTGTCTTGAAAGTGTTAACTGGTTTGAAATAATGGATTCAATAGCCCCTGCCTTGATGTGTATATATTCGGCTGAATTTTCTTGGTTTTCATTTTAAACCTCATGTGGTTATGGTCTCGTGCTCCTTCTTTCTTCTTGATCATACCGAATGTTACCCTAGACAATTATTCCTTGATTTCACGACAACAAACTTCTTAATGACAGGTGAAAGCCTGTTTGGATTAGGCTCGGTTAGAACGGCTTTTAATGAAAATATGTTGTCTTTTAACTCCTCGCCCCCCCCCCCCCAGTATATTATCGTAAGCTCCGCCTTGGTAGTGTTTACGTCACGGCACCCATGTATTGACATCCGCCTTGCTATTGTTTACGTCACGGCACCCAGGTATTGACATCAGCGGGTTGTTCAAACAACAATCGATGACTGGCTTGATAAATATTGATGGGAAGCTATTGATACATCTTTGTACATAGTCGATTTGTCTTTTCTTCTATTTATATCTCTCTCTGCTCTATCATTTTTATTTATTTATTCTAAAATATAACGCTTGTAAAGATCTTCAATGAACTAAGAAATATACCGTGAAATTATGGAATCAGCGAGGTACAATTGTGTTAACCCTACCTAGATGTTGGTTGTTTGCTCGTATCTCCGGAACGACAAAACATTGAGAGCTGAAACTCCGTGACTTTTCAGATTATCATATTGGGGTCATTCTGAGCCTATATGCATGACCCCCCTCCGAGCAGAGGATCATGGGTAAATTCAAAATGGCGACCATGTGGGGTTACCAGAAACTGATGTTTTTGCCATATTTCTTCAAAATTTTCGCAAAAATTCAGCATGTTGAATCAACGCGACTGCATTTTACTGAAACCATAAAAAAACACCCCCTGATTTGCTTTTCTGTACGAAAAAGTGGGTAAGACTTGTTTTATTTCATATCCGATTATTATTTACTAATTTATCATGTAGTTTTTTCGAAGAAAAAACAAAAATGAAAAATTCGAAGATTTTGACCTGAAAATCGTCAAAAAATGCTCTTTTTGATTATTGGAGTAACTAACAAGCGTCATCGAACAACTATACGCGCGGTGCGATATTTAAACAATAGTAGGGAAGCAGCTCCGAATCCGTGGAATCTCGTACATGATAAATTATGTTACAGGCGATTGCCCACTGAAAACAGTCAACTCCGAAGGATTGCGCTCTTGCAAAATAAAACATAAAACAATATTTTGCTGGAGGGCTAAAAGATTAGCACAGATTTCAGCTGACAAATATAATAATGAAATTATTGCCTTGCTCTGAGGGAAATATGCAGTTTTGTTGCCCCTCGGCTGTGTATATTGTCCCAACAAAACGTAACAATAAAAGAAAAGACGTTTCAAAATTAAGTAATAGGAAATTGTTTGATCTTCGGGTTTAATATATCTACGACAAACAAGCAACATAAGGATTTATAATTAATTAAAGCCATCTGTGCATAATTTTTTTAATAGGTTTATCTGTGCAGAATACAAAAGTGCACTTTAAGAGAGGTATTGAAAAAGCTCCGACATAGATTTATATTTGGGACACAAATGATAAACTGTACATACCTATAAGATTGCACAAATTTTCATTGATCCGGAAAGTTCGGCGGGATGATTCGAGACCATTTCCGCCAGTATATTGTCTGATCTATTCTGCCTTGATATTTCTTACGTCACCGCGTCCAGCAATCAGCGGCATGTTAAAGCAACAATCAATAGATTGGTGGAAAAGCGGTTTCAACGTAGTAAGTGGGAAAGTCTTTTGTACGATAGTTCGTTTCATGTTTGATTTTCTTGGGCCGGTACTAGAGATCGCGCGGTCGGTACAATAATGTCTCAAGCATTATGGAAATTATAAGGTATTGACGGGGAAGAATTACATTTCTTACTTGTAGTGCAGCACAATGTTTGTGCACTTTTGAAAACAAGCATAACATCTGGCACATAAGATAAGATAAGATTGTTTTATTGCACGTTTATGCCCGAAGGCTAACGGCATCCCCCAATACATATTAAGAGCACATACAAATATTACTAAAAAGCACATTTTCCTTACTGATTCTGACAAAAACCATAAAAGTATACATGCAACAGTATTCATGTTAATCAAGACCAATATAACTCATTGCGGGTCTCCAGTCTAGTCTGTAGATTACAGCGGCAGAGGTGATGATAGAAATGCATGAGAAATTAGCAAAGTGAATACATATTACAATGGTTTACTCATAGCTTCACATTTGTAAATATATTCCGCCACAGTTTGCACAGGACAGGTCATAATAATATATGCACATATGCATATGACTATTCTGATTAGTGGTGGCTAGTGAAGCAAGATGGCAACGTCCCTATCGGCAGCTGGTGCCACCTGGTTGTGCGGTTTATGCCAAATTAACCCACTGAATACCACCACGTGGCACCTCCTGCCTATAGGAGGCGTTGCCAACTTGCTTCTACAGTCACCAGCGATCTGCATGGTCATATGTAACTAAGCACCAAATTTCATGCTTGTTTCTAAAAGTGCGCAAACGTTGCCATTTTTGGAGGTAAGCCACTGGACTATATGGTATCCACTGTTGTGTGCTCTAGGGAAAGAGTATTCAAGTCATGGTTGTCACTGAAAACAGTTAAAACTAATTTCAAACTTTCAGTCTGGAAAAGGGATTATCGCAATGGGAAAAATTGTAATTTATGCCAACGAACTAAGAGCACCATACATGGCAAGACAATCCTAATGTGTAACTAACTTAGTTATTCTGGTATTTATATTCTGTATACGTAAACCCATCAGTAAATTACTTTATTGATGCGGATATATGGCGATGTATGGCGATTCAATCGTTACCTTGATTTAGTCCTAGTGTATTGAGTTAGTAGAGTTGAGTCTGTTGAACCAATCGTGTTATCAGATTCAGTTCATTCGTATATGTATTGTGTTTCTTGATTGGGAGCGGATCCGTGTGGCTCCTTCCTGCAAAAGCGATCCATTATAAAAAGACGAATTACTACATTTTATGTACTATGAGCTGAATGACTGATATAGATAGTCAACATTATATATAGGCATTTTTCCAAATTTAATTCTCTATCGTTCGTTAATTGTTTTAAACCATATATTGTGCCTGTAAATCTTTGAACTGAAAAAAAAGATAAATGTATAATGAAATGTAAATAAAGCATTGTGTTCGTGAGACACGCGATCCATATGGGAAGGCCCC
>JAVTVY010012614.1:33118-56797 GCA_036873755.1 Hanleya hanleyi
ACCTGAACTCCCTAATATACACAAACAATACCGATATGTATCTGGAATCAGGAATGGCGACCAGTATCTTCTAAATTAATTGTTTGACCGTGAATTTTTCAAGTTGCATTCATAGCAGAGTGAAAATTTATTTGCGACACAATAATGCATACGATGCTACCTTAAAATGAAGTTCAATAGTGGCTTCCTTTGTTTTTCACCAGTGAAAACTCTTCGGGTCTTTACAAGCTTCATTTAAACCATTATTATTGAACTATACTTGCATTTATTTTGATGGTTGACTGAAAATCAGTGTACTTACAGCAGCCTTTCTCATCTGATGCATCCGGACAATCATTGTATCTGTCACAGAACCAGCTGTTCATCACACACTGACCACCAGCACAGGCTCTCTCCTCATCGGTACAAGCTATAGCGGAAACATGGAGACACACCAAATAATTCCAAACAATAATCACCACATATTTGAAGCGAGTTACCAGATAATAAGTTTATAAAATATGTAAGAGGTGGGAAAACTCGACGAAATCTGACGACTAAAAACCAACCACATGACCTCACAGGAAAGCCTCCCTCGGCACCTCACATTCAGGCTAGAATACGAAGAATTCTAAAACGTAGCCTTGGTATCTCACCCGCAATTTTATTCATGTGAAAACTGAAGTATGCACACGGTCCATCTCACCGGATTAAGCGGAGTTAGATACGCTAGCTCGGAAGCTATGATGACAGATCAGCTAAAATAAGTACCTCATCGGATGTTATTGGGTGAGCATCGAGGGTCTGATGGAGTAAATGCCCCAACATTGGGTAAAGATGATAAATCAAAGAAAATCCAGAAAAGCTAACCTGTAATGCCCGATGTCATGCGATGAAATTTCCACCAAGACAATAAGCCTACATGTATTTGTCAAATGCCATATACAGAGGGCAGACCTCGGCGGGGGAAAACATTCCACCAGCAGAATACAACCATATACAGATAATTGTTGAGATATGACGCCACCTGTACGCGGATTTTCTCGAAACGCAACCCCATTCAAGGTCTTATGGATGTACACCAGTGAACAAAATTTCAAGCGAAAGCGTCCATCCATTGAAGATTTATTGCCCGGAAACTACATGTATATGCCCCCCCCCCATATAAATATGGGCGGGGGCATAATAAAATATTGCATCATATAAATTGATAAATTGTGGATCAATCATATCAGTAGTAGGCTAAACTGATTTAAGGCCACATTTGCCTCACTGCGCATGCGCAGAAAATGTGGTGGTTTTGTGGCGATGTGCGCAGGAGTGTTGTGCGCAGGGTATGACGTCACTTCCGGTCTGGGTGAATGGGGCGTGACATTGGGGACATGTATTCCTCCGCGGTGAAGCGGTCTGGCGGTTATGCGGTCTGCCTCCGCGTACCGAAAGTAGCCCCAAATACGAAGGTTTTCGTGAGAATGTTCGGCAATCTGTAGGCACCGATAGTGGACCGATTGGGTCGAGTGAGGTATCAATATGAAGCAGTCGTGAGGGAGTATCCAACGGGCTGGGTATGACGTGGAACTGACGTCATTCTGCGCATGCGCAGTAGAGAAAGGGTATGGAAATAGACGTTTTGGGGTCTGGGTGGGCCACAAGTGCGCTGATTCGGTTGTATGAGGCATCAATGTGAAGCAGTCGTGAGGGAGCAACTGGGCTAGTAAGTTGCTCGCTTTCGCCGTTCTGCGCATGGGCAGACAGGGAATTGTGGGGAAAGTGTATGGAAATAGACGTTTTGGGGTCTAGGTGAGCTCCTAATGATGCTATGGTGTCGTATGAGGTTTGAAGCTCTCGTGAGGGAGCATCCACCTGAAATAGTGTGTCGTCCGTTGTAAACATTCTGCGCATGCGCAAACAGGGAATTGTGGGGAAAGGGTATGGAAATAGACGTTTTGGGGTCTTGGTAGGCCCCTAATGGTCTGATGGGGTCGAGTGAGGTATCGATGTGAAGCACTCGTGGATGTGACGTAAAACTGACGTCATTCTGTGCATGCACAGTAGACCAAGTATATGGAAATAGACATTTTGGCGCCGACATGGGTCACTATTGGTCCGTATGAGGTCTTATTTTGAAGCTCTCGTGAAGCAGCATCCGACTGGACTAATGGTTCATCCGTGTTCAATAGTCGGCGCATGCGCAGTCTGGTCGTAGTATAGAAAGCAGGCATTTTGGGGGTGCGTGGAGGTGTGTTTGGGGTACTAAACCAGTATGGGTCCATGGTTGTGGTTTGGTGGGTTCTGCGCAAGTGTGTGACGTCACTTCCGCTTTCACTAAAACTACCTTCGAACCCAGAAGAGTTCCAATTTTCCCTTAGACGCAGGGTCCGGATTTTGAACATTCAAGTTTTCCCCGGCACGGCCCGGCCCGGCCGCAGCGCGCGCGGGTTATCCGGGAGAGCGCGCACGCGCGGGTTATCCGGCCGCACGCCTGCGCGGCATCAAGGAAGTGCGCGGGTGAATTTCTTGTCAACAGGTCAAAGGTTTCATCCATTTCAAAAGGTCAAAGGTCTCCCTTTCGGCATCGATATACAGAGCTTGAATACAAAAAGGCGATTAACCTGGGAAGGGCAGTTCCATTTGGACCAATCAGCGGTCGAGAAAAAGAGCAAATGAGCGATCGATAAAAGAACCAATGGACGGGTACTACAATTTCGCTCACGTCTGCGCCTACATCCGGGTACTAGAATGCTTTCGCCTACGTCCGCGCCTGCATCCGGGTACTTCTATGTAGGTGTATAAAAGTGGGAATTTTTAGGGAATTGCTGCATTCATTGGCCTGCTTGACCTGACCAGCCTGAGCCTGTCTGACCAGCCTGGGCCTATCTGACGAGAGGAGATACTTGCCTGAGCCTCACCAGCCTGAGCCTGCCTCACCGGAGCTATACCATGAGATGTGGAGAAGATTTTCCAGGGGATCCAGTATGTTGTTGTTCCTCTCTTTTTGGACTAACCAATCAAAATGGTACGTATCACAGACTACACCCGTAGAGCTACGTATGGGTGCGCATGTGTGACATGGTCTATAAAACACGTCCCTCTGGATCCCAGACCCCCATTCCTACGGTTGCAGAGCCATGACGGACATCCATCCCTATGCGACTCGCATTTTACAGTATGCGACCGTGGTTACTTCACTCACGGGTTACCGAGCAGTGGTTCGGTCATGTTTGGAGATGGCGACGACAACGAGGGGCGACGCCAGATCCTGAAAGAGTTCACAGAAGCGGTCCTCGACAGAGTGCACACGATGCAGAGGTGTGCTATCACTCACCACTACTGGGCTATGACAGCCATCCTTGATGCCCGGACTATGGACCACGAGCGCTCACGCCGGAACCAGCGACGGATCGTTGGCCTAGTAATGGTCTTTGCTCTACTGACCCTGACGCTGTGGCAATGACAGCGACAGAAAAAAAGAACGGCTCTTCAGAGCCTCCACAGATGCGCGTATGTGCAACCGATATATACGAGGGTCAGTCACAGTGTGCGTCATTCACCGATCGTCATTGGGTGAACCATGTCACCGAGAGACCTCACCATAAATACGAAAGACAGTCAGAGTGTGTGTCATTCACCGTTCGTCATTGGGTCAACCATGTCACCAGTCCTACGAGCCATCCTTCCCCTTACACCCCGGGTGGGGTTACACGTCTATGAAGATAAAGTCACCCTCGTGGAAGACCGTGGAGATGTTTGCTGGTCGCGCGCTGAGACCGTATCGAATAAGGTTACGCTACACCGTGACGGCTGGACCAAATTTAAATTTGAGTGGTGAGCTCGACGAAAACCTCATCCACATAGACATTGCCATCTACGTACACCGTGGACCCTTCTTCACACGCCTGGGCCGTTACCAAGACCCTGCGCGAGGCTTCACCCCCATCTGAAGTTACGCAACTATTTAAACCCCATCAACGGAGACATCGCAGCCATGGTTGGCGAAAGTTTAATAGTTCGATGATTCACGATCATACCACTTTAAATTACTTTGTGGGTTTAACTAACACACCAAATAGTATACATAGCTTACGTACAGTTCTGTATGCCTTACCTCTGAGAGCCTTAAATCAAATAGCCAGAGATATACAACAATCTGCGTCTTCAGGAAATATAATACCATCATAAATCATTAAAGAATGTCAAGATCGGTGGCCGAGTGGTCTAAGGCGCTTCGCTGGTGACCGCTAGCCTCACACCGCTGAACCGGCAAGGATTCTAGCCCAGTTGGTCCATGTGTGAAAGTTTGTCAGTTACTTGTCGAAGGGCGGTGGTTCTCTCCGGGTACTCCGGCTTCCTCCACCAACCAAACTGACTGTCACCATATGAGTGAAACAAACTTGAGTGTGACATTAAGCCAAATTCCCTCCCTCCCTCCCTTGTATCGTCCAGTGAACATAATCGAAACCTCTCAAGATCGGCTTTTCTTGAAACTCAACTACTTAGATAAAGGACTGGACATCATTAATTTACCCCGAATCCTGAATGATCCAGAGGTACGCAACGCTGTACCAAACTATTTTAAGTTCACAGAACCTCCTTGCATTTCATATAAGTACACTAAATCTATAGCCACCAAAATATTCAATTACTCCAATGCTGTCCAGGAGTTTGACTGGAACTTATACACGTCGGGAGGCTATATTTGTGATTGTGAATCGTCGAACTTTATCTATACACCATGCAAACATATTGTGACTGGTGACCTTGATGTGGTGAGTGATAAGGATCTGAAATTACTCCTGATGAAGGGACCTAAATATAGAGAGCCAAGAAGAATAAATCTGAAGGCCGACCAGAAGATAGTCCTGTCTGCATTGGAACAGTACGTTATTGATTGGTCTAAGCGAGAAAAAGTTGAACCTACAGTACTCGCTGATTGGCTGGACCTTACCAAGAGCAAGGTCGTTGAAACAATCCGCCATATTGACAGAAGTACTCTTCCCCAAGCAAAACAAGTTCTGAGAAACCTCAATTCGCAAGAAGTTCTAGCAAATCTCCAGAGTAAATTCGTCATAGTCCCAGCAGACAAAGCTCCGAATAATATAATATTCATATGTAAATATTACTATTACCAGGTGCTGGTTAAAGAATTGAGTGTAGACATATCTTCATCAAATACGTCTACTTACTCCCAAACTGCATTTACTCTGGAAGATTGATTTAACAATCACAAAAAGTTTCTTAGGGAAAGAGGTATTTGTCTTCCAACCAATCATAACGACATACCAAAAATATACTGGACTCCCAAAATGCATAAATCGCCATACAAAGCTAGATTCATAGCTGGTTCTAGAAGCTGCACCACCAAGCTTCTTTCAACCCTATTGACGAGGGCCCTTCAGGAGGTAAAAGCATTTTGGGAAAGGTATTGCGCCACTATTTCTAAGAACTCTGGCGTTGAATGTATGTGGATATTGAAAAACTCAAAATGTCTTACGGAAGAGCTTGATGCTAAAGGTCACATACCGTACAGACTCTCTATACTACAATCCCTCATCAGGACCTTATTGACCGTCTAAGTTCATTAATAGTATCTGTGTTCAAGAAAACTGATCGTAGATATATTAATGTCGGAAGCCATAAAGCATTCTTTAGCTTGACTACATACAAGAGATATCATTCATGGGATGTTTCTTTGTTTATAGAGTTGCTTGAATTTTTCATTAAAAATATCTATGTGAAATTTGGCAACACAATATATCAGCAGCATATAGGTATTCCAATGAGTACTAATTGTGCACCCCTGTTGGCCGACCTGTATCTGTTCTCTTATGAATATGACTATATGCAGGCGCTTTCAAAAACCGATCCATTCAAAGCCCGTTCCTTCTCATTCACCAAACGCTATATTGACGATCTTCTCGCTGTGGATAATCGCTATATAAATGACGCAGTGAAGGATATATATCCACCTTCACTGGATTTGAAGGAAACTACAGATAGCCCTACAGGCACATCTTATTTAGATCTCTATCTCTATGAAAATGAAGCGGGCATTCTCTCTCCTCGACTTTATGACAAAAGAGATGATTACAATTTCGACATCGTAAACTATCCCTTTCTGGATAGTAATATTCCAGTGGGACCTGCATATGGCGTATACATATCTCGCTTAGTAGCATTTGCTAGATCCTGTGTTAAATGTGATGATTTTAATCAACGTCACAAAACATTGTTGCAGAAACTTATAAAACAGGGCTATTCCACCAAGCGCCTCCACTCAAAGTTTCTCAAATTTGGCGATACATATCGCATGCTGATAGCAAAATACGAACGTAGCGTGCAAGATCTATGGCGCTACGTTTCGTAACTTGTGTCTAATTCCGCTTAACCCGGGGTTAGGGGCCGTATGAACCCATGTACTTCAAGATCCTCATGGTACTCATATGAACAGTCACAATCAAAGCGTGACTAAGATACATCTTTTTTTTAGATGACGACTCTATAACCAATATTATGGATTAAGAATACTGATCAGCGATACGGATTTGATATTTTTGGAACATCATGATGTCTTGCCGGCATCATTGAAAACTGTTGACCGCTTCTCTCTTGCAGGAAACAAGCCTATGTTTATGTATACTATGATTGTCTTTTTGAATTTGGTGCTAATACTGTTATATGGAAAATGGAATAGGTCTTTGGATTATGGACGCGGATATTCTCTAGTGGACGACGGCTGGATTATGAATGACGGACTTGACGCTTGTAATTTGAATATTGACATGCGGCTCAGCCGCACACCAGTACATCTCGGTCCTCGACATGGGGGGGTAGCTGAACTGAGTGTGCTAAAAATAGATCACCAGCTAGCGTGCTATAAAAGGGAAGCGGCCTGGCCGTTTCATCAGACACTCTGTCAACCACCAAGATGTTCACTTGTACTACGTGCTCGAGATCATTCACTCGTCTGCACGACTTGCGCCGCCATGGGGCTACCAAGCACGACGGAACCGCCCAGTATAGCTGTACGATATGTACACAGTCGTTTCAGCGCCCGGATCATTTACAGCGTAATGAACGTTCATTCCATGGGCCACCCAAGCATTCATGCGAGGAATGTGGTTGGCTTTTCAAACTGCCCAGTCAGTTGCTGCGACACCAACGCACACGACACCCTGTTCCGCAGCCACGTGTGCAGGTAGAGGAGGCCGTAGGCACCAGTATCGAGACAGCGGAAACTCCCACCCATCGCAAGAGGGCCGATGATGATGTCGCCCTAATTCAACAGACAGATTCCGACGACAAGACCTTGGGTCAGATATTGTACACTTCGCGGACGACCCCATAAATGTGTTCAGCGATCTCTTACTCGAAGATCATCCAGTGAGTGACATCTACCGGCGCCATTGGGCCATGATTCGACGATGTTTTCACCGTCATCGCCCTATTCAATATATCTACAATTTCCGACTGACCAAATTTTCTCTACGCAACTACGCGAAAGCCATCTTCAATGACCAACCTACGGCCTTCAAATTAAATGCCGCTTTCGGGTACATCTTATGCCATAAGATGACGGATCAACTGCGCTATTTCTATTCCAGTGCCAATAACCAAGTGTACGACCATCCTTTCACCATCACCATCACCAATCGGGCGTCACTGGAGACGGCCCTGACCCAACTAGAGCCCCTTGGAATGGGCACAACGCCAACGCCCCAACACCCAGTGGATGGTGGATAGGGTCACCAATGTTACGTTCTTCGTGGCTAAACTGATCGACCACCCTCGGATGAACGGATTCACCCCCGACAGGCAGTGATGAATACCATGCCGTATATACTCTATACACATGTATGTCTACGTGCTGCTCTGCTAACACTTGTACCTAATGTTACGTTGCGTTAAATAACAAAACATGGTGTTTGATATTTCAATTTGTTTTTCTGTGAACATAATAAACATACACAGGGCGACTCCTCCCAGCCAGGGTATGATGTAACATCGGGAATAATAAGCTATATGAACATTGCTGAACTTGTTATTATTCACGACGATCGATATCCGCTATACTTGGATGAAATATATACCCCCAGATGTGATATAGTGCCCTTGCGCACTTCCGAAACTGTCTCTTTTCTTCTACTTCACGAATGGCGTCATTTCAGCGACCCAACCCCTCCAGTCGGAGTCACGAGTGCTTCACACTGATACCTCTCACGACCCATTCAGACCAATATTGGTCCATCTCGACCCCATAACGTCCCTTCCAATGCCCTTTTCCCACAATTCTCTGTCTGTCTATGCGGGCCATAGCCTTACTTCCACGACACACCCATCCAATCGGACTCTACTCTCCGAGCGCTTCACTGTGACACCTCTCTCGACCCAGTCGGATCAAAAGTGGTGCCTCAATCACTCAAACACACTTCCACACACTCACACAAACACACTCCCACGCACTCACTCAAATACACTCCCACGCACGCCCTAAATGTCATCTTTCGTTACTACTGCCCAACTGCGCATGTGTAGCACGATGCGACTTCCAGCAAACACCATACCATTCGTCGTCTACATGCAAAGGGCTACAAGATGACACCCCATACGGTGCATTTGGACCACGGATGGTTCATCTCTATCCCAAACACCTTCCTCCACACCCCCGAAATGCCTACTTTGGCAACTTCTCATACTGATGACGTCATCGATGACGTCACAGATGACGTAGACATCGTGGTCTACATAGCGAGGGCTCCAATGACGTGGACATCGTGGTCTACATAACGAGGGCTTCACTTTGACACCTCACACGACGCATTCTGACCAAGAATGGTCCCTCAGTCGCTCAAATATTCCACTGCACACATCCAAATGTACTACTTTACTTAATACACCTCAACTACCCATGCGCAAATTGGCGCGACTTCCAATTAGAAACACGCAGTCTGGCTCTACCCCACGAAAGCTTCACTGGGATACCCCAACCGGTCCATTTGGACCAAAGATGGGTCCCTTGATTGCCCAAACATGTCATTTCCCACGTCCAAAATGACATATTTCGTTACAACGGCCCAACTGCGCATGCGTAGCACGATGCGACTTCCAAGAAAACCCATACCATTCGTCGTCTACATGCAGAGAGCTACAAGATGACATCCCACACGGTCCATTCGGACCACGGATGGTCCATCTCGACCCCAAACACCTTCCTTCACACCCCAAATGCCCACTTTGGCTACTACTCCTACTGATGACGTCCCCGATGACGTCACAGATGGCGTGGTTATCCCTCAAGTCGCGGTCTACACCACGAGGGCTACAAGATGACACCCCACACGGCGCATTCGAACCAGGGATGGTCTATCTCTACCCCAAACACCTTCCTTCACACCCCCAAAACGCCCGCTTTCGCTACTACTCGTACTGATGACGTCACTGATGACGTCACAGATGACATGGATATCCTTTTAGTCGTGGTCTACACCTCGAGAGCTTCAAGACGACACCCCACACGGTTCATTCGGACCAAGAATGGACCATCAATCACTCAACAGATCCCCACGCTCCCCTAAAATGCCTGCTTTCTATACTACGGCCAGACAACGCATGCGTAGAATGAGGAATCCGGACTAGACACCAGTCCAATCCGACGCTACCCCACGAAAACTTCAAAATAAGGACTCCTACGATCCAATCGGACCACCATGGCTCCATCTCGACCTCAACACGCCCATTCCCATGCCCTTTTTTCTACTGAGCATGCGCAGAGATAGACGATATTCCTACTCCACACCCATAAAACCCACCTCGACCCCAAAACGTCCCTTTCAATGCCATTTCCTGTCTGCGCATGAAAACGGACGACACACTTGTCCTGTCGGATAGACCCCCACGAATGCTTCACGATGACACATCATACGACCCAAGCGGACCAGCTATGGGTCCACCTAGACCCCAAAACGTCCATTCCAATACACTTTGTCCACTGCGCATGCGCAGATAGACGCTATTTTCACCCCACACCCATCCAGTTGGACGCTCCCCCCACGAGAGCTTCACACTGATACCTCCCACGCCCCATTCGTGCCAATAGTGGACCCCAAAACATCCATGATTCCCCATGGTTTAGGTGTAAAGTCCGTGTTCCGCTTTTTATATTTTCGGGACAAATTCTAATTTTACATGCAACCCTGCAGATGCCACCATACCCACTTCCCTGGATGATTCCCCATGGTTTAGGTGTAAAGTTCGTGTCCCGCTTTTTATATGTCCAAACCCAATCCTAAATTCACACACACCCACTAGCCAACCCGATCGACAGGCCCCGAACCGCTGGGACCGATCTTACCCCTCTAGACTTGGTTGATAGAAGTTTTTCCTATTTTAGGGGTAAAGTCCGTGTTCTGTTTTTTTATATATTCAAACCCAATGCTAATTTTACATACACCCACTAAACTACCCTGCCTCTCTCGACAGACTCCGATCCACTGGAAAGAGATATTAGCCCATCTAGACCTGGTTGATAGGGGTTTTCCCTATTTTAGGGGTAAACTCCGTGTTTCCGGATTTTATATGTTCGAACCCAATCCTAATTTTAATACACCTACTAACCCACCCTACGTCTCTCGGCAGGCTCCGATCCGCCGGGAAGCGATATTAGCCCCTCTAGACCTGGTTGATAAGTGTTTTCCCTATTTTAGAGGTGAAGTCCGTGTTTCCGGATTTTATATGTTCAAACCCAATCCCAATTTTACATGCACCCACTGATAACTTGCTCGCCCTGGAGGAGCGCTTCACTTTGACACTTCCCACGACCCATTTGGGCCAATAGTGGCCCACCTCGATCCCAGAACGTCCATTTCCATGCACCTTTTTTACTGCGCATGCGCGGAATGACGTCAGTTCCACGTCACACCCATCCAGTCGGATGCTCTCTCACGAGCGCTTTACGATGATACCTCACTCGACCCAATCGGACCACTAGTAGCCCATCTCGACCCCAAAACGTCCACCCCAACGCTACTTGCCCAGTACGCATGCGCACAGTAACTTTTCAACAAAAGTTCAACGCCTGGCCTCGAGACCCCTCCCATCGTCTTCTACGTGGTAAGACAAAAAACGACCCCACTCTCCAAAGTAAAATCCACAAGAAAAAGTAAAAATGACCACCCCAATACTTCCATACCGCAAATGTCCATGCGTAGGTTCCCAATTGGGCCTACACCATAGTCGTACAGGGTGCATTCCACACCTAAATGATGTGCGGTTAAAATATACATGGGTTCGGGTCTTCGGCCTTAAATAGATGTAAAATCTTTAACAAAACTCCTGTGAAAGTATATATTTTGTTAATGGGCACACCCATGCCATTATTCCAGGAGACAAGTGAGCTATTCAAATTGAAAAGGAAAGACGTGCAATCCTCCTTAAACCTTCTTCAACTTTTCTGGAAAACTCCATAAAATGTACGAAAATGTGCCAAATTCGACCCACCATCCAGTGAAAACAAACGAAATGATTTTCTTGTTAGACTTCTGAAAGTTTCTCCGTCCAACGGGCATTTTAAAAAGCGGAAAAAACAGGGGGTCGACCTACTCGTTTTTTGTAAAATTTTATCGCCATAAGGGAATCATCATTTTCGTTCTCCGAAAAAGTGAGGATTTTGTCCTGCCAGATATTCAATTCCGGAATAGCCTATAGCATTGGGCCCTGCTTCGGACAGTAATACAGTCTAATTCCGGAAACGATTAACTCTGTAGAGGCGCGTAGATGCGATAAGCAAGCAATTGTTATATCCTCGTTTGAAGAAATGGTGACGTCCAGCAGGGTGATACTAGATATCAGCTAGTAGAAAGGGAAGAAGAATTACCATGCTGTCAAAAACAGGCGACCTTCCTTATTATGAAATTACGGAGGGGCCATTTGTGCGAAACCGTGGCCTAGTGTGGAGTGCACCCATAGTGATCGGCCCTCTGGTAGGTGTATGAGGATATTTTCAACATTGCCTAATATGGGCTGACTCGTGGTGTAGTGGATAACGTGCCCGGCTTCTGGAGCCCGTACCAAACAGTCTCACATAATCTGACTTGTTTCTAGTATGATTCTTATGAGATTCTGGTGAGAAACTCTCCTCAACTAGTAAGACACATATGAGACGAGGCAAGGTTTTACTTTTCTCACTTAAATCTCTTGTGAGGAAATGAAATCATACCAGAAACTATGTGAGAAAATATCTCTTGTGAGGTTTTCTATTCTGACCAGAAGAAATATATGGGAAAACAACTGAGTCCCTTTTTCTCACGAGAGATCATATAAGTTTCAGGACTTTGACAAAATCCGAAGAGAAAATGTTCAATATGAACAGAGTCCAAATACTCACAAGAGATCTCTTGTGAGATTATAGTCTTGGTATCCCTTTACTGACTGGAATCCTTTGTGTAAGTTTTGGAGGGAAAATTGAACCGTTGGAGGGAAATACTGTCACACAAGGGGATATGGTTGGTGTGTCTTCACAAGTTTTAGATGGTTTACTGGTGAATACATATGCTAAAGTATTGAGAAAAGGAACAGTTATTGAGGTAGGTTTATTGGGATCATAGGGATATTTCAGAAACTATGTTTACTGGCTATTGACCTGCAAGTTTGAAAAGATCACACTGGACAACAACAACAACATGTTCTGTGAAAATTTTGTGAAGAATGAATCATCTTGTAAACAGGTTTTACTCTTTGTTCCTGTATGTATTTAAAGATTTTAAACTTATAACAAATTGAGGCTTACATGTCCTGTACCATGCTTCACTCATTGTAGACAAAAATTGAAGCATTGGAATTTGTTCCAATGGTTTAGCCATCTTTTGTTGAAATAAGTGCTTGGGTCCTGAAATCTCACGAGAGACCTCATAAAAGGTTTTTTTTTATAAAATCAAGACAACTGGTTATGTCACTGAACATCCTAAAGTGTGCTAACTGTAAATACATAATTTAATGAAATTGATAGTCTACGGTAATTCCCCTAATAATTCGATCACAGGAAGTGCAGCAAAAATGGCATAAATCTGGCAATATTCTCCATGGCACCAACCACAAAGTGTCACATTTTGTCATTATATTACTTTTCTTCAATTTGAATGAAGAATGGAAATGTCACTTTTCTCTCTATTTGAATAACAAAGTTGAAAAGTGAACTTCCTGTGATTGAATTATTAGGGGAACTACCGTAACTTGGCAGCAAAGAGTTTGCTATTCAGCATTGGAGTTTCTTTGGATCTAATTGATTATATTGCCAGAGCCAGGCAGTGGAATAAATTTGAACCCCCCCCCCAACACACCTGTAAGTTAATATTTACATACCGTCTCATGTTTAGGACTCTGGATAACACCATGCTGATTCCAATGATTATGCCACTCAAGTTTATTTAGTGGTATTTAAACCCTTCACAATAAAATACAAAATTAAATATATTCATATCAGCTTCTTGTTTTGTTCTTTACATTCAAATACCTAACAAATTAAATTAAAAATGTTTGTGATATTTCTTGCATTTGCGGGGATTTCATAAGGAAGATTTAAGTTCTTACGAGATCTCACGTGAGATCTGTGAGATCTCATGTGAGAACTCACGTGAGATCTCACGTGATATCTCATAAGATTCTTACGAGACTCTGCTCCATTCTTGTGTGAAAACACCTCATTTGCATGTTAAATTTCACGTAAGTTTTCATGTATTTTCTCATATGATTTTCTCTCGAGAGATTCTGATCAGAAACTTGCGTGAAACACATAAGATTTTAAGTGAGAGAGTTTCGTACAGGAGGGAGCAACCCGGGTTCGACTCCCGCTGGGACGAAGGAGTTTCCCCTTCTCTCGCTGTATGGCTATGTATGGGGCTTATAACCCAGAAGCTATACCCGGGACCCATTCCCGGGGGTGACCGGACATTGCCGGAGATGACCGGACATTGCCGAAGATTGCCGGACATTACCGGAGAATCAGGCGAAGCGACCAACCGTGTGTTTGAAGTCTCGTTGACATGGGATAACTTTCTGTCCACGGAGGCTTCTCCCCGTACGTCACCGCATCACCGCGGAGGAATACATCCCCCGGGGTCACTTCTGGTCACGTGACCGGAAGTGCATTCAATGACCTTTGCTGCAACTATAGCGGCCTTCACCTTTGAGTGCACAAAGGTCAATGGCGGTCAATTTGCCGTTTATATACTACTTTTGTTCCCCCTGTGACCTTGACCTTTGACATCAGTAGAAGTATTCCAGAAATATGGTCACAATCCACATCCTTACCTGGAGTAATAGCACAGATAACGTTTTCAATAATTTGTGTTTTGGGCCACAATGACTTTGACCTGCAGTTGACCTTTTGACCTTAATTTTGGTACCTGGTATATCTTCTCCCACTAATGCACCCAACCAAAGAAATATGATATCTAGATTTTCGGGTCACAGTGACCCTAACCGTTGACTTTTTGTTGTGCGACATCTACGTGACGTCATAACTATCTTAGTGAAGTCTAAAGGAAATTGGTCAAATTTGTTTAAATCTTAAGAAACTAAATAACAAAAGTCTGGAGAAGGAGATGTTGAACATGCATTCCATGGAGCTTCGGGGTTAAAGCGGACGTAGCCCAACAATGAATTACAAAAGACTAAATTACAATTACGAAAGACTAAATATATATATGATTGAATCGAATAACCCACAGGCCAGGTAACTCAACCATCGGCAAAACATTGATGGGAAGTAACAATCAAATGTTTACTGGAAGGTATTTTTAGTCTGTTTCTGGTATGTCTTGTCGCCTAGCGGGTGAAACCACATATACAACAAGCCACACAAGTCCGTTTAGTTGTCACAAGCCTCTAACTGTTTCATGACTTAAAAGTTAGCGAAATGAATAAATTATACGCTCTAATTGTGTCAAATTTTAATGATATTTTAGGGATATCTTATTGGCTGTGACAGTGACTTTTATTAACGATGTAGTCTTGCTTTCCTTAATGCCAACACGGTTTGCCAGACAGATGCACTTGATAGGGCCTAGTGTTATCTCATTAAAGTAGCTAGACGAACTACTGCTTTCGCCGAACTTCGATATTAAGGGCCTATTGTTATCTCATCAAAATAGCTAGACGAACTACTGCTTTCGCCGAACTTCGATATTAAGGACTAATGCATGAAACTAATAAAATTGACGTATTTCAGTCTAGCTCCCATCCTACACGTACCGGTATACAACACGTTCACCATCGAACAACTAAATTGGTATTTTTTTTTAATAAATGCGAAAATCCTGTATCATTATTCAGATTCTCAGAATCCGTGTCACAGTTTTCATTAGGTCCGGACAGCTGTAATTAAACAAATAATATTTTCTTGAAGAATATGCTTTTTTTTCTAAATATGCTAATGTGAGCCACGTATTACATGGAGAAAATCTGGAAAATTTACTAGTCAGCATTTTAGATATCGATTTATCTGCATGAGGAACTTAAACAGTAAACCACAATCTGTTTTCTTACACAGTTAATAGAAGTAATCAACCACGAGCGGCATCACTTGGCTGTTAAGGCACATGAGGTATACCACGGAAAAAGTATTTGCCGAACCGTCCTTCCCCGTGATATTGCAACGTTGTCATTCAGTTGCCATTTTACAAATAATAAAAATGTTGTCTGCTCCCTACTGTTTGTGTCGGTCAAACAAAAAACAACCCTAAACTGGCAAGAAAACCTTTGAATAAAACGACGAAGGTTTTCCTGTTCGGAACAATACAGCGTTTTCAAATAATACAGTATGAAATGACTTGTTTAACACAATACAAGGCTATTCTATGGATAATAATTTTTGTATGGCTGTGGAGCTGAGATTTCGTTGGAGAATCTTCCAACTTTGACATCTCCAACAAAACGTCAGCTCCACAGTAATAAAGAAGTTGTTAGGCATTGTGTTTATATACGCAGGCTTCTAAATGCCTTTCTTTAATTATTCTTTAACTACTTCCGTTCATTGCAAAATATATAATAGTAATACTTAACATCTATTGATATCTGGTGTAAATATGATAATATGGATCAAATACAATAAAGAACCAATAAGCTTACAATTCCCCTGATCTACCATCTTGGTTTACCTAGATTGTTTATCAGCGTACCCTGGGCTAATCCACATACCCTACTCTTGAAGACTGCGGGTTCAGACATTGGTCAGATCGAGAGAGCAAGTTCTAGGCCCGTTATTTCGTACGGGATCCCGGCCTAATATACCCAAACGATTTAATCTATTTGCGATCAAGTATTAAATTTCCATAGATGAACCGTAAACCGTTTGGTAAACTTCCACCCCTCATGAAACCCACAGTTGCTTGGCCTGTGGGATATTGGACGGTATATGCCTATGTATATTTTCAATAAATTATGAAAATTTATATAATACATGTTTGTTTTCAATAGATTTTTTTTGGCCTAAATTTATTTTTCTTATAATATTTTCTTTCTAGTAACTCGGTTTGATATCAAGGGGAATGATTTTATTTGAACCAGAGAGAGAGAGAGAGAGAGAGAGAGATAAACAAAATAAAAAATAGGGAAAAAATCGATTTGAAAAGAAAATATTGTATTATTCATTTTCATAATTTACATAATTTATTGAAAATATACGTACGTAGGCCTCTGCCAGGAAGCTGTGCTGAAAACCATAATTTTAAATCTATTTATATTAACGGTGTCTATCTGGGCACCAGAGGATGACGAGCGCTATTGTGAATCTTAAAAAGAAGATCACGACGCATATTAATGACTGGAGCCTATACTCGTGCGCTCAATTTTTGTCACATATATGAAGTCGGGACTTTTCGCATTTTTGCTTCCTAGTCCTGAACATGGGACCGTATTGAAATGGACATGTCAGCTTTCAAAATAAAACTTTATTAACTCGTATGATTTCATCCAGCCGATATAACAGAATTGGACTGAAAGCAGTTCAGATTACAAAGAAACGAGTCCAGATCCTGGACCCAGTGATTGTATAAACAATACGTCTTCAATATTTACGCGCCTTTCAAATCTGAAACGATATGCGGCTTATAAGATATTACAAGTATATGCTTCAACACAATTCCCGTAAATATGCAGTAATACCGGATAGCTTTCAAATCACACCCAGCTGCGACTTTATAGGATTCAAACATGTGTATACATATGATCTAACGACATTAACAATCTGTCAAAAATCTAACAATGAAACACTAGCGGATATAACCCCCCCCCCGCCCAAAAAAAAATTACGTTCAAACCGCTCTCACAAACCAATCACTGCCAAACAATCCACAAACATCTCTCGTATTTATGCCCCCTCTTCTAAAGAGAAGGGAGCATATAGGAATTATTTCGTCCGTATGGCCAAATATATCCGAACGATATCTCAGGTAATATTTGATCGACAACTCCAATACTTACATGGAAGATGCTTAGTAACTTGTAGAGTTGCATTGTCAGGATGTTGCGGTTTTTTTACCAGTTTCGATGACTTTCCCCAGAATTATGACCCTTCAGTATATGCTTGTCCAGTCCATATCTCGGCTATACTATTTTATCAACATCCAAGATGCTTAGTACCTTTCAGATGTGCACTTCAAATTTTGTATCCGCTTCTATGCTTTTCCCAGAGTTAAGGCCCTTATCGTTAATATCAATATATGCTTGTCTGGATGATATATCTGCTACTGTTTGATGGGAAACTTCAAAACTTACACGGAAGAGGCTCAAAACATTGCAAATGTTCACTGCCATTTTTGTTATCCGTTTCGAAGATTTTCCCTTGAGTTGTAGCCCTTAGTAGTATATAAAGGCTAAATTGGGTCTCTTTTATGCAAATGAGATGACGTCATCGTTGACGTCACGTTGTCATGGCGACGAGCCCTTTCCCACCTCCCGTGGCGGGATTTCCCAGGGGGATTCCCCAGTGGGGGTTTCCCATGACGATCACGTGATCAAGGCATGTCTAGACTTGTTCCGGGTTGTACAGTTCTGCCATACGGAGGATGGGTACTAATAAATTAATTAATTAATTAATTAATTTTAATTAATTACTTGTAAAATGGCGGTGTTTTTAGACGGCGCAAGGGAGCAAACGAGGCGGTGGGGACGTCACGGGGAGAAAAAACCCTCACATTACCCTCAAAAAAACCTCTAAGCCATATAATAGTAATAAACATAATCTATAGGTGTTGTACCATGTTAATAGGATCATCTGTACCACCCTAGGGTCGAGTGTTTATTGTCCCGTGTATCTCCGCAAGAAAACAACAAACAAAATGGCGGCTCCAGGATGGTGCGGGGACGCCCTTTCCATATCACGGCGTCGACCGTAGCGCCATCTGCACACATTGACGCAAGGGAGACAACTCGTGTGGCCCAAGGATATGGAAATAGCCGTGTTGGAGCTAGGGGAGTGACTACTGGTCCAGTGGGGTCGAGTGAGGTATCAATGTGAAGCCTATGTGAGGGGGCATGTAATGGGCTGGGTGTGGGGTTGAACTAGCGTCATTCTGCGCATGCGCGGTGGCCGAAGGGTATGAAAATAGCCGTTTTGGAGCTAGCGAAGCCAATAATGGTCCAATGGGGTCGAGTGAGGTATCAAAGTGAAGCTTATGTGAAGGGGCATCTGACTGGACTAGCGGCTTGGGCGTTGTCACCATTCTGCGCATGCGCGGTGGCCCAAGGGTATGGAAATAGCTGTGTTGGAACTAGGGGAGCCACAAATGGCCCAATGGGATCGAGTGAGGTATCAAAGTGAAGCATTCGTGAAGGGGCATCTGATGGGCTGGGTGTGGGGTTGAAGTATCGGCATTCTGCGCATGCGCGGTGGCCGAAGGGTATGGAAATAGCCGTGTTGGAGCTAGGGGAGTTACTACTGGTCCAGTGGGGTCGAGTGAGGTATCAATGTGAAGCCTATGTGAGGGGGCATCTGACTGGACTAGTGGGGTTGAAATAGCGGCATTCTGCGCATGCGCGGTGGCCCAAGGGTATGGAAATAGCCGTGTTGGAGCTAGGGGAGCCCTGATGGTCCAATGGGATCGAGTGAGGTATTAAAGTGAAGCCTAGGTGAGGGAGCCTCTGATGGGCTGGGTGTGGGGTTGAAGTATCGGCATTCTGCGCATGCGCGGTGGCCGAAGGGTATGGAAATAGCCGTGTTGGAGCTAGGGGAGCCACAAATGGTCCAATGGGATCGAGTGAGGTATCAAAGTGAAGCATTCGTGAAGGGGCATCTAATGGGCTGGGTGTGGGGTTGGAATATCGGCATTCTGCGCATGCGCGGTGGTCAAAGGATATGAAACTAGCCGTTTTGGAGCTAGGGGAGCCTCTAATGGTCCAATGGGGTCGAGTGAGGTATCAAAGTGAAGCATTCGTGAAGGGGCATCTGATGGGTTGGGTGTGCGGTAGGAATATCATTCTGCGCATGCGCAGACGCAATGCGGAGCTCTCGTCCAATCAGAAGCGAGTATTTCAAATCCGCCACAGAGCTCTCAGCCAATCAGAAGCGAGTATTTTGACCCGGTGCATTATGGGACATATCCAAGATGGCGACACGTATGTTCAAGATGGCGGCACATCCGGTGTCGAAAACTGGCCATTTCTTCGGGATGTGGTCACCTAGTGTCGAAAACTGGACCCTGTATGGGTCCCGCTAGCGCCTTGACGCCATGATATAGACCGGAGAGAGAAAACAACAACAACAAGGATGACACATGAGGGAACAACAACAACAAGTTTGTTTTCATATAGTTTATTTTCCCCTCCATCATAACATACCCACGCTGGGGGAGCCGCGTTGGGTATGTTTACAATTCAAGAAAGACTCTTGTCCAATCAGAGACCGCCATTTGCATCTGTCCTATTCGTTCCTGTCCGTTAGATGTATTCTTGTCCAATCAGAAGTCGCCATTTCAGAGAGTTCCTTCTTCGGTCATGTTCATTCTGAACCGTTTATTCTAATCATCATCGGACAGGCCTGGATATTCTTCGGGCAGCATGTCCTGAAACAGTTGTTTGCGCATTCTGATCGCATTTTCCAGGGCCTCTGTGGATGGTAGCCCCATAGCCTCTTCCAAGTGACGCTTGGTCTTCATGATGGACCTGTGCGTGGGGTCGCCTTTCATTTCAAGTGGTAGTAAGGTATACTGTTCATAGATCGCCGTGGCTGTTTTCCTGATGCGGGAGCGCATTTGGGTGTACGTCTGTTGTAAATTATCCTCTCCGGCGTCCTCGATCGCTTCAGCGTGAGTATTGATAGCTTCTGTCACAATACGATCCCAGAAGGTAGGTTCTGCCTCACTTTCCTGGGATGTAGGCTGACTCTCTGAGGTCAAGCTCTCCATATCAGTAGATATGCTGTCAGCAATCTTGGATTCGGTATCAGTCGATGCACTCTCATCAATCTCTGTATCAGTATCTGCCTCAACGGGCTCCTCGGCGTCTTCAATCCCATGTATATTTTTCTCGTGTCGCATCATATCGTAATGTCTGGTGAACGTGCGTTCACACTCAGAACAAGTATAAGCCATGTTAACGGTTGAACGTCGACTGTGCGTGTTTTGGGAATACGCTCGCTTTTATAGACAGTAACGGTCATCAACGCTTAGCTCAACGCTTCAACGCCCTGGTGAATTAGCTCAGAAGCTCTGATTTCATGGAATTGACATCAATTCATCGAAATGCAGTGACGCCCGCCAACGCCCGTCGTTACGCCTTAACGCTCGTCTCAACGCTTTAACACACTTTCTTAACGCTTTAACGACGTTTAATGATGCGTTCGAACAAATGTTTCTCTTGTGCTATTGCTCTGACATACGCCGCTTTCCAGTTCATGCCCGAGGTTTTCAACATCGACGCTGTTCTTTCAATTTCCATATGGACTGGATCCTTATCCAACAATTTCATATGGGTCAGTAAGTCGACATACTGCTGACGTAAATCCCGTCGTAGTCTGGGTGCCAATCTGTTATGGGCAAAAATTGCAGCTTCCTCTTTCGAATACCCTTTGCGTTGAAACTTGTTTCCTGTGGCCTCCAAAATCTCGCCCATCTCGGCGTCCATACTTTCTTTGAACAAATCCTTCCATAGCCTCGAGTTCACATTATGTTCTTCAACCTCGGGTTGGGCCTTCACGGTTGGGTGATATTTCGGGACTGGTGATATGAAGAAGGCCCGCTGTACGGGGGTGGGTTGCTGCTTCACCAAATGTGGACTCGGTGGATGGTGTAGGGGCTGTGGTGATCCCTCGCCGGGTAGCAGGTGGGTCGTCAGCCGGCGATCTTCGGGGGGTATGGGCTTTTAAATCTACGAACAGGTAGCCGCATGGACGACTTGTCGCTTCTTGAAACGCCTGCATGAAATGGTCGATGTTCTGAGGATAAATTCGACTACCAAACACACGAATTTGTGCTCTGTCGATGGGGTTGGAGAACAGCACAAAGTATTGGCAGTTCAAGGCAATATCTCTGGACGCCTTCCCTTGAGGAAAGAGATTCTGGGTCAAATAGATGACGGACAGATTGCGATGATGGGACCCTTTGGTGAATAGGTCGGCGATTTTCGAATTGTCGTTGGCCGCACTCATCAGATCATCTAGCACTACCACGTTGGTCTGCTCGGGGTCAAAGTAATACGGTTCGTCTATGTCATGAAGAATCCCTGGGACGAAACTCACATTCTGTAATCGCGTAGTTTCGTAGGCGGGCTGCCATTGGCTATAACACCAAACAACACGTGTCGGAGCTGGGGTTGCCACACCTTCCTCTAAGAACTTCATTACCCAGGACGTCTTTCCACATGCCGTAGGGCAGCTCACCGTCATCGTGTAGGGATGCTCTACTGCACTTGCTGGACCTATAGCGGGACTCGGTGGTGTCTCTTGGTTGTGTTTGCCTTGAATGTGCCTGATCATACTATCGCGACGAGAGAAGGTTCTCTGACAGAACATACACGTACACGACATGTTGATCTGTCGACCAATACATAAGGACTGATGAGGGACACATGTTCATTCTTATATGTACAGACACCACCACCACACACTACCACACACACAAACACACACACCACCACCACCACCACCACCACCACCAACACCGGGCGTTGACGGGCGTCAGTGCCCGGTGGTGGTGGTGGTGGGAACTCCCGTGTGGCAGAGCTCTTGGATCGGAGCTCTTGGAGCTCAAAGCCTGTGGAGCTCAGATCTCGGAAGTGACATTTGCATACGACCTCTGTGAGGTCACTTCCGCTTCCGTTCACGTGACCGGAACTGACCTTTGACCCGGGGCGCAAAGGTTTCCACCGCGGTGGAAACCTTTACACCGCGCGCGCCGGGGTCAAAGGTCAGTTCCGGTCACGTGAACGGAAGTGGAAGTGACCTCACAGAGGTGGTATGCAAATGTCACTTCCGAGATCTGAGCTCCACAGGCTTTGAGCTCCAAGAGCTCCGATCCAAGAGCTCTGCCACACGGAAGTTCCCACCACCACCACCACCGGGCGTTGACGCCCGTCAACGCCCGGTGGTGGCGGTGGTGGTGGTGGTGGTGTCTGTACATATAAGAATGAACATGTGTCCCTCATCAGTCCTTATGTATTGGTCGACAGATCAACTTGTCGTGTACGTGTACGTTCTGTCAAAGAACCTTCTCTCGTCGCGATAGTATGCTCAGGCACATTCAAGGCAAACACAACCAAGAGACACCGCCGAGTCCCGCTATAGGTCCAACAAGTGCAGTAAAGCATCCCTATACGATGACGGTGAGCGGCCCTACGGCATGTGGAAAGACGTCCTGGGTGATGAAGCTCTTAGAGGAAGGTGTGACAACCCCAGCTCCGACACGTGTTGTTTGGTGTTATAGCCAATGGCAGCCCGCCTACGAAACTACGCGATTACAGAATGTGAGTTTCGTCCCAGGGATTCCTCATGACATAGGCGAACCGTATTACTTTGACCCCGAGCAGACCAACGTGGTAGTGCTAGATGATCTGATGAGTGCGGCCAAGGACAATTCGAAAATCGCCGACCTATTCACCAAAGGGTCCCATCATCGCAATCTGTCCGTCATCTATTTGGCCCAGAATCTCTTTCCTCAAGGGAAGGCGTCCAGAGATATTGCCTTGAACTGCCAATACTTTGTGTTGTTCTCCAATCCCATTGACAGAGCACAAATTCGTGTGTTTGGTAGTCGAATTTATCCTCAGAACATCGACCATTTCATGCAGGCGTTTCAAGAAGCGACAAGTCGTCCGTACGGCTACCTGTTCATAGATTTAAAAGCCCATACCCCGAAGATCGCCGGCTGACGACCCACCTGCTACCCGGCGAGGAATCACCACAGCCCCTACACCATCCACCGAGTCCACATTTGGTGAAGCAGCAACCCACCCCCGTACAGCGGGCCTTCTTCATATCACCAGTCCCGGAATATCACCCAACTGTGAAGGCCCAACCCGAGGTTGAAGAACATAATGTGAACTCGAGGCTATGGAAGGATTTGTTCAAAGAAAGTATGGACGCCGAGATGGGCGAGATTTTGGAGGCCACAGGAAACAAGTTTCAACGCAAAGGGTATTCGAAAGAGGAAGCTGCAATTTTAGGCCATAACAGATTGGCACCCAGACTACGACGGGCTTTACGTCAGCAGTATGTCG